>VMDR010006106.1:0-47385 GCA_007922815.1 Macrotus californicus
TGACACATCAGTTTTAAGCAAGGGAGATTTAAACCCAGAGCATGATGGTTGCTGAGTGCCTTGACCCCCAAGCTCCTCTTACCCCAGGTGCTGGCGGCATAGCACATAGCATGTGCCATGTGGGAAAGACCCACATGGCCCCAGCATTCCCCAGGGGTTTTCCAATGACTCAGAAGGACTCTGATTTTCCAGACCTGCATTCCAGCATCTGATAGCTGGGTTAGAAGGGACCAAGCTGATGTCTCCACACACCAAAATCATAACACTTCCTAATATATTTTTTTAAAGTCTTCCTTTTCTACACAGTATTATCTGGCTTATGCTTCTGAGTACCTCAGTACTACAAACAGGTGTCTGACCCTGACTCTTAAACATGGGAAGGGGATACTGCACTGACTTATCAGCAGGAGGAAGCTGCCCCATGGAACCTGCCAATACCACTGCACATTCACAATACAATACCCACATGCTACCTGCAAGACAGAAATATTTTTAGGCTTTCCAGAAAGATTTCATTTCACAGTTTTTCTGAAAGGTTGTAATTAACCGCAGTGAGCAAAAGAATGTATTTTTAAAAATAAAAAGTGGGGGAAGGAGAGTAAACCAATCACTATAGTTTTGTCAGTCCCTTTGGGTAGGTGGGTTCCTGCTATCCAGGTGGCTAGAGGAGGAGGGGAGGGGCCAGCTGAGCTCATTCCAAGTGGATCAAAGGAAAACCTCAAGTTGGCTTAAAACAAATTCTTTCCCATGGATGCTCTCCTGCAGTGGCATGGAAACAGCCCCTTCCCTATTCCTCATTAACAAGGGTCCATCCTGCAGAGTCCAGGAGGCCTGGGTACCTGAGGAAACTGTTCCAGGAGAGAGTGGAAGAGCCAAGATCAAGTACTGGTTATTTTTAAAATCCCCAGGGACAGAAAAGCTGTGGGCTCTGGTTTCTCGTGCCAGCTCCTTTCTCTCCAAATTGTACTGCCTGTCCCCCACATTCACACCAACACACAGAGGCACTTGTGAGCCCCTCAACTCTCTTTCTGTTGACTCATTTCATGAATCTTGTTGATTTATTCATAAGGTGGGATATTTTTATTCCCAGAAAGGAAGTCAGAGCCATAGACCAGGTGATTTGGGTGAAATGAATCCCAGGACGGGAGTGTTCAGGGCCTGCTCTGGCAAGGAAAGAAGGAGGCTGCATCATATAAAGCTGGAGGAGAGGGTGGGGGACCAGGAGGTCTGGACTCCAGTCTTGGCTGTGCAGCCAAGTTCCTGAGAGCCCAGCAGTCAGCCAGGCATTGAGGGAGAAGGCTTGTTCTTGCTGCCCTCCTCATCCCCACCATCATCTCTCTCTGTCCGTGATCACCTGAGGATTCGGGGCTGAGTTGGTGGCAGAACTCATGGTGCCTGTATCACAGGAGGAGGGCAGGGGGGAGTTTAGGGGAGGTGGGAGATGGGACGAGTTTCCAGAGTCTTCAATAACGTTTTCACCTGTACCCACCTATTATCTGTGCCCTAGGGTACACTGACTCATCTGCCCACTGGATACTCCACCAGCACACAAGGGGGTACATAGAAACTCCCTAGAGGGGCCCAAGGACAGAAGGGACCAAGGCTGCAGCTCTCTGCCCAGAGGCCCCATCTGGGAGATTCTGGTAGACTCCTGGCTTTGACCAATCCCCTTCCCTCCCTCTCCGTCTTGCCTTTCTTATGGTACTGAGAAGAGTGCTGGACTTTCTTAACAACTGTGTGCACAGATTATACAAGTATTCTTTTAGAGATTTTATGTGTTTATTTTTTAGAGAGAGAGGAAGGGAGGGAGAAAGAGGGAGAGAGAAACATCAATTGGTTGCCTCTCATACATGCCCTGCAACCCAGGCATGCGCCCTGACTGGGAATTGAACTGATGACCCCTCGCTTGCAGAATGACACACAACCAACTAAGCCATGCCAGTCAGGGCAGTTACACAGGTATCTTAGCCTAAGACACCTCAAGTCCCCTTCCAGTTCTGAAATTCTTCCCGCTTGGATTGAGTTCTAGTCTCATTTCCTTCTACTTGTGATAAATGTGAACCACACAGTGTGAACTTACTCCCGTGGATCTGTGGGATCTCCAAGACCTGCATTTTTCCTGAAACTGATCTGTTCCCAGACAGACGTTTATACCTTCAGAGAGCCTGATTCTGCAGTTCCTTCCCCTATTGGGTCAGAGCCAAATGAGACAGTCATCATTTGATGACTGAATTAAGAAATGAATAAGTAAATGATCCTTGCCTTTTGCTCCTAGCATGCATCACAAGATTCCTTTTTCCAGAACAGTGTCAAATATAATTTCCATCTTGATCACCCCCTGTAGCAGTGCCTAATCTCAGGCTCCGCTGTGCTCTTCCCAGCTTTCCCTCCAAATCCACCTTGTCACTGAGTAGCCAGCATCAGCATTATTTATGTCCTTCCTTACCTCCTCCTCTTGACCACAAGTTTCTTGAGGGAGAATTTCCTGTGTATTTATCACTGTACCCCCTACGGAGTCTAGCACACAGGAGTGGCAATAATAGCACCTCACAATTACAAAGGCTTCTCTGGTTTACAGAGTGCTCCTGAACACCCTCTATTTGCTACTCGGAGCTCCCGGGGGGGAGGCTGGCAGAGATGATTATCACAACTCAGAAGAACTGACGTTCAGTGAGATTATGTGACTTGCTCACAATCAGGCAACTAGTGAATTAGAGACACATCTCAAACAATGATTTTCCTCCTTAAGTCCAGTCCTTTCTGGTTCCTTTTTAATAAATGAATGAATGAATGAGTCAATGACCTAAAGACCCAAGGAAAGAGTGTAAAAGTGGTTCCATGATCCTAGACAAGCTAAAAGATGAGAGGACACTCTCTTCTCACTCAAATTCCAGGTGTCCATCAAAGTTCCTAAGCCCCACAGCTTTGCTAATCCCATTTCCCTCCCACAGATTTTGACCGTGTCTGGACCACCTGAAGGAGGGACTCGAGTGACCATCCACGGTGTGAACCTGGGTCTGGACTTCTCCGAGATCGCCCACCATGTGCAGGTGGCTGGGGTGCCTTGCACACCCCTGCCAGGGGATTACATCATCGCTGAGCAGTGAGTCCAGTCTGCTCTGGCCCACTCTTTTCCTAGGGGAGCTTCTGGGTGGGTGGGGACTCCTCCCCTCCTTTCTCTGGGACTTTTCCAAGACTCATCTCTCATCTCCATTCTCCCATGGGCCTGACCCCAGAAGTCTACCTAGAGCCCTGTGTTTTCCCATCTCTACTCTCCAAAGGTCATATTCTTTCCTCTTCCCTATTCCCTGGCTCCTCTGGCATCAGGGATCCCTGAGCAATGCTGTCCCCATTCAGTTTTCACCTGCCCACTGGCAGGACTGAGTCAGTTTCCCAACCAGCCTAGGCTCCTCCTCTTCTTCCCTGGCCCCTCCCCTACCAGACTCCATTAGAATGCATCCTGGAAGGTGGGCTGTGGGCAACAATTTGTTTGGCTCATGGGGTTCTGACAGCAGCTTAATCCAAGCAGGGCCTCCGCCGGAGCAAATTCATTTATTTCACTAAGGGAAATGTCAGCTGGAAATTAGAAAATAGGCATGTAGCAGCAGACAGGCAAACGGGGCTCCAGGAGTGACATATGTTACAATTTGGGGTGTGTTCATTTGGCAGTGGCAGCCTATGTGGAGTTGGTGGGCAGGAGATGGGTACAAAGCTGGGGCGGGAAGGTAGAAGGATGGGTGCCTCTTCTTCAAAGGAGAAAGGGAGGGGAGCAGCCAGATCACTCCAGATGAATGATCCTACAAAGTCTGGTCAAGTCACTCTGGTTTCATGGAGAATACAGCTCTGCAAGGGGTTCTAGGTTTGGGGGTGGGTCTTCCCTCCCTGAATTTTACCCCTCTGCAGCCTCAGGTCCTCCCTCTGACCGCCCCCCACCCCAGAGCCAGCCTTTAGTAGCAACCATAAAAATGACTTCACTCTCATCCATTATCTCACTTTTAATTGGTCAAAACTCTGAGAGGTATATATTTTATCTTCATTTTACAAAGCAAGAGAGAAGTGAAATGACTTTCCCAGCTCATTCAGAGTATGAGCAGTCAAGTCAGAGTTGAAACTTGAGTCTCCTGACTCCTACTCTAGGCTTCTTCCCTCACTTAACAGCAATGGAGCAAGACTGCTGGGTAAGAGTGGCCTGGAAATTTCATGATTCATCAGAATGTGGCTTCCAGGGTCAGGGACCACAATCCCAGTGAGGCCCAGAACTGGGTCAGAGTCAGATGGGTGAATTCCCAGACTCTGAGGCTGGGTGTGATCTCTGCCAGCACCAGCAGGGGAGAAGAAGAAGCTGGCCTGATCCTTCAGACCTTCAGATCCTTCACAGACTACCTTATCCCTGCAAGGAGTGCACATCAGAGGAAAGCCTGGCAGGGTCTATAGGAAAGAGATGAGGAAGGCAAAAGAGGACAGGACATAGTAGCATTTCTGAGACAGAAGAGGAGATGAAAGCTATTGGGGGCAGAAGCCAGGACAGCCTGCAGAGATCCTCACAGTCAAGGTCTTTACAGAGGCTAGCTCCCTGCCAGACTGGGCTAGACACTTGGTCTCACTGATACAAATCCACCATGGCCTCTAGGACCCGCCTTGTGCCTCTGGACACAGGCTAAGTCTCCAACTTGGTGAGATGCCACAGGACTCCAAAGGAAAAGGTTTGGGGTGAGTGAGGGGTAAGGCTTTGAGCTGAGAAGAGCAAATTCTTGGGCAGCTAGACAGACATATCATGTGATTTGGAATTCAAAGAAGTTCTAAGTCCTGGCTCCTCTACTGACTAGCCCTGAGACCTTAGCAAACTGTTCAGCCTCTCTGACCTTCATTGGCCTAATGGAAATCATGATTTCTGCTGCACACATTTTGAGGAAAATTCAGTAAGATGAGAAAATGGAGACTGATGTGCCATACAAATGTAAGGAAATAGAATTCTATGAAATCAAATGCTCCGCACTCGCCTGGGGCCACAGAGAAGAAAGTGCTGAGAGAAACTGGAAGTGAGAATATAAAAGGAGCCTGGAAAGGTAAATAGTCACCAGGGGTCCTTGCCAAGGCTGGTAGTCACCCTGGAAGCTAGTGGTCACCCTGGAAAACCACCACTGTCGTCTCTCAGTGCAGAGCAGGCCGGAGGCGGCCAACACACTCGGCATCTCGGCTGGATGCAGCCCTGGTTTCCAGCCGTGCCAGGCTCATTACTGCTCTCGAGGTTTCCTAGTTTGTTAACATCATTAAAGCCTCCATCCCAGGCAGAGAGCAGCAGGCACAATCGTTACAGATGTCTGCGAGAGATGAATTTGGCTAAACAGGCTCAGTGCAGAGTCCTGGGTACGGGCAAGATTATCAGGCACGGTAATGACTCACCATATGCTTGTGCCTGCCATCTATCACTCAACAATTAGGTTAATGTTGGTTAAAGGGCCCCACATAGTCCTGCAATCAGCACCCCACAGGACTGTGGAGGGCCAGATGATTCCATCACAGGACACTTTCCAGAGAGTGAGATGCAGGTTGAGGATGCAGCTCAGCCCAGCCTGGGACTGGGGTTCTGTGTGATGTGGACTGAGCTCCAGTCCTTACACCACCTTCCTCTTATCTGCTGCACATGTGAACTTAGCCACAGCTGGAGAGATTGATGTTACACGTGTGTCCCCCACTCCAGGTGCACACTCATGGGGTAAAAGTGACCATCTCTATGCCAATTTAAGGGAGATGGTGGGATGTGGAAGTGAGGGCACTGACTGGGTGCCAGGAGTTAAGCTTTTGATGAGTTAAGTGACTCTGGGCAAGTGACTTTGCTCCCTGATCCTCAGATGTCTCATCTGGAAAATGAGTATATAGAAACCTAAGATCCCTACAGTCACGTCTATGGTCCTGAGGATGTCAGAAGAAGTGTCTGCCCTGTGAGACCTGTGCCTCCCACCATTAGAAAGCATATTGGTGGCACTAATTTGTAAAAAGTCCCCTGTCCACCAGGAGGAGTCAAACCATCAACTGTTGAAGCAAAATAACTATTGGTCAGTTAATCAGTCCAATTCCTCGTTTTATGAGGAGGAGACATCTCTAGCTGTTGTCTCCTAGTAAAACATAGGAAGCCTAGGGCCACCAGGGACACTGGGAGGAGGCAGGGAAGGCAGAAGCCGTCCAGAAATCATACCACAGGAACTTTGCCGACTCATGAGACCTGAAGGCAGAAGGCATGCACACACCACGCCTATGGTCACCAACAACCAGCAAGGTTGGGGACAACCAGCAAGGTTGAGGACACAGGTGGTTGGGGACACAGGTGGTTGGGGACACAGGTGGTTGGCTTTTAGAGCCTTAGGAACCCACCCAGGTCTTCCCTACCCCCACCCCTACTCCTGCAACCTCAACTCCACCCTAGCTTTGCTGCCACGTCTCTCTACCCTGTTCCTCTCCCAAACGACACATAGATATTTCATTAATTCTAGAGGCAGTCGAGTGGAGTGGTCAAAGGCATGAACTCTAGAGTCGGCTTATGTGGATTTGAATCGTGGCTCTGCGGCTTACCAGAACTGTGGCTGTAATGAGTCACTGAGCATCTCTGAGCCTTAGTTTCATTGTCTATAAAATGCAGATCATAAGACCCTCCCTATAGGAGAGCCTGAGGATGGCCCGAGATCCTGTCTTGTCCAGTACCAGCCGTGATCACAGCTCAGGATGGCCTGACCCTCATTCCTCAGTATAACCCTTGCATTTCCTACAGCTACCCTCCCTTTTTCCTTTAAGTGCATATATCCCTGAGCTCAGAGGACAAATACCTACAACAAGTATACTCAAGGATGCAAGCACTGCATCCCAGGAATAAAAAGGACAGAGTTAGAGGGCATTTGAGTTCTTCTACAATGCTGCCTGATTCCTTAGGACCCTTGTCCAGTTCTTAGCCTTACCAACCCCAACCCTTTTCTACAGCCCACTGCCTCTCTTCCCACTCATAAGATACAGTAGAACCTCATTCTACATACAGGTGGGGAGAGGGGTTAGCTGCAGTACTTAGGAGAGGAACCCATGGTCCAGCTCCGAGCCCTCCCTGCAGCCTAGCCCCTGGTCCTCTGCATCACTCCCTTCTAGGAGGGGCATTCAGAGCCAACTGCAGCCATGCAGCCTTGGACACCTGGGCAGAGCCCATCTGCCATCCATCTCCCTTTTCACAGGTGCTTGACATGTAAGGTTTATCTTCTGGGACATGAACCCTAGGGGAAAAAATGTTCTAGAAAAACAGTGTGCCAAGAGGCCCCAGCCCATTGTTAACTCCCTGCAGACACAACTGACGGGCCATTCTAGGCTTTCTCTTCTAGGCAGGCCCTGGCGTGGCCCAAGGAGGAACACATATGCCCATGACCTTCACATGTTCTCATATTTCTTCTTTCCATGACTCCAAGCCTTCCATGAGTTCTTCCCCCTTCTCTGCTCAAGAGTCACTTTGACACAGATAGTCCAAGAGGGGTGAGTGAGGGACAAGAAAGCCCCAATGAGAACAGAGGAAAAGAGATTTATCTGCCCCTTCCTCTTCTGTGCCTCCTCTGGAGCAGCTTGAGAGCACAGGGCATGGTTTGCAGGATGGCCAGGACCCAGCAGGCACTAGGACCCAGGAGACAGAATGAGAGAGGTGTTACTCCAAGCAGGTAGCAGCATTGAGATAACCACACACAGTACCATAAATTAGGCTTCTCAAATGCTCTGCTAATGAGGTTTAAGGAGACATCTACATGTAAAATACTAATTGATCATCATTATCATCTTTACACTGGGTTCATGATTAATTTATTCATTCATGGAGGAAGGGACAGAGGAGGAGAATATCCTTCCCTGTGCATTCAGTACTTTCTTGTTGAATCTAATATGCTAAACATAATAAGACAGTTATTGCATGTTAAGTAAATATTCACCAGGAGTGAAAGTGCTTATTTGGGATTAACTGTTACAAAAGAGATGGAGATCAGTGGCATGCCATGTGTGCGAGCGTGCAGTGTATTTGTCTAATGCAAGTTTTATTACATCGGAATGAAATCTCTGTTTAGTTACCTTCCTTCCTACAGAAGCTGTTGAGATAAACACCACTTGGTTAAACACGGATCTTCCCCACGGTTCCAGGATAATGCTGTGGATTAGTACAAGGGGATTCTGTTTTTCTGACTCCCCACTAAGCAAACTACCATGGGTGCCAGGCTGCTCTGAACTTATACATGGTATTTAGAGGAAAGGAAAATCTTTGTCTCTGCCCCAAGGTTCTCTTTTGCTGAGCCTGGTGCTGCCCTTTTCCACGCACCCCATGTCTACAGTTCCAGGCAAGAGATTGCCCCCAAGAACATGATTTCTTCAGTCCCTCCAGCTATCCACCCTTTCTAGTCTGCAGCTGTGGCCAAGGCAACCAGTCTCTAAATGTGCTTGTTGTAACTCATCTCAGGCACCAGGGAAGTCATCACTAGGGTATCGATCTGCACTTTATGAGAGAGAATGCTGCACTCCCTCTCCTCTTCAGCTCTCCTCTTGATGTGAGACAGGACTTCCAACCCCAGGGCTGGATCACTGCCTCACCCACCAGCTCAGTGCGCTCCGCCCTTGATTAAATCGGCGTCCATCGCCCACTGCTGTCCTAGTGAACTCATCCGCCTCCCAGCCCTTCACCGGCTGCCAGAGGACTCCGCCTCTCCCATTGTGCTCCAAGCTCCTGTTTCAGGCCCTCACTGTCTCACCAGATTATCTATTCTCTTTTGAAAGCTCACTGCAAGAAACGAACCACAGTTGAATCAGTTTGGAAAATAGGCCCTCACTCCCTCTTTTAGGGAGAGTTGTGGTGTTGACTTGTCACATAGGAAAGGACACTAATTTGTGGCCCTTAGACCTCTCTGTTGGATGTTAGGTTTATTCCACAAATATTGGGTAGCCACCCAGTGGTAGGCACTGCACTAGGTACTGGGTACTACAGGCTTGTTCAGAGATTTGGGCAGTACAGCATTTTGGAGGCACACTGGGCTTTAGAGATGATCTCTTCCAACCTCTCACTGTACAGATGAGATATTAAAACCCAGAGAGGGAAAGCCCTTACCCAAGGTCACACAGCTGAATGGGTGAGCAAGCTGAGTCTCAGTTTAGCACCATTGCAAGACTGTGATGAGTCATTTCACTGTGACAGTGAGAGCAAGTAGGGGCAGGGATACCAGCTCTTGCCAAGCCTCTCACGGGAAGATTTGCTCTTTTCTCAGGATTGTATGTGAGATGGGCCACGCCCTCGTGGGAACCACCTCTGGGCCCGTGCGCCTGTGCATTGGCGAATGTAAGCCAGAGTTCATGACCAAGTCCCACCAACAGTACACCTTTGTGGTGAGTATGGGGTCTGGTGCAGGGCTACAGGCTCTTAGCAAGGGCACACTTCCTTCCAGACTTCTCCACACACCTCCTCCCAAGCTGGGCACCTCCAGGGAACCAGAACAGGGAACTTCTGGCCTCACTTTACAAGCCTGTCTTTCCAAGTGGGATGGGTGTGTGGCTAATAATGCTGTGAAGACCTTGGAGTCCTCCAGAGCCAAAGGTCAGAGTTCTAAATAAGAGAAAATCAGGCCTTTCTTAGAATTCCAATCTTAGAAGCACCTCCCAGGGAGTGAGAGGCTGCCCTTTGCCTCTGCCACTGTGGTATCTTCTTCTAATTCCAGCCTAACGAGGAGAGAGTGCCTGGAGGACCCAATTAAAAATGGTCTGTATTTATCAGCTGGCTTTGTTTTCTGTCAAGGATATTGTAAGTAGAAATTTAGAGGTGTCACTTGAACTCCTGCAGGACCGTGAGTCTGTGCAGGATCACGGGAGTCAGGTGCACAAGCCAGTTCCTCCATGTGTTGCCGTGGTTACACACAAGTATGTACACATTCACACCTGAAAACATCTCTTCACACTCAGGCACCAGGTAGTAAAATCACAAAGGCTTTCTTTAAAGTGCCTACTGAATCAATAACTTGCTTCTAAGCCCTCGAGTCCCTTTTCTGACACTTACCTACATTGCCACATTGAATTCTCCATTAAAAAGTGTTAGCACCAGCTGGTGGGGTCAAACCAGCCTTGCTATGAGTTTTGAAAAATCGTTAAACCACGAGATTCTATTCTCCCTGAGGCATTTTTACTGCTTGTTGTTGGTTTTCCAGTCTCTGCCTTCTTATCCTGGCACCTGCACCTTTTTCTTCTATTCTTCTCTCTCAGATTAGAGAGAACCAGGGCCTAAACCTACCCCATCCATAACCTACCCCATCTCTGACATAGACAGATGCAATCTTCTGTGAGAAGCAAACACAGAAACACTAGATGGAGAGAGAACTGTTGAGTGTCAGAGCAGGGAGGAGCTGCAGAGATACTTTAGCCCTCCTTCCTCTAGACAGAGGAGCAGACAAGGGCCCTGGATGATCCCGAACCTCGCTTCAGGGCTCATTGCAAGGGAGCAGCTGATGAGGACTAGTTCATGTGTGTGTACTTGCTTAGTTAAATGCACTTTCCACTCCACTCTGCTGCCCTCTAGGCAAAAGCAATTCCTTTCTGATTTAGGTCAGCAGCCTGATGTATTTTAGGCCAAATGACATTTCTTGTAAGCTTCAGGCTTAATTTTACAACTTAATGAGCTTACTCAAAAGTCCCAGCCCATGATGGACCATCGTCCTGATACAGAATGGGGAAGACATGTCTAACATTTACTTACGTCTCTCTGCACCAAGCACACTGGCGTGCCCTTCGGATGGTTAGGAGGGACAGAAGGACATGTGCATGAGCCATTAATGGAGGACTTTAGCCTCACAGTGGCCCAATCCAAGCAGGGATGCTTTATTCAGCCCTATCGATTTTGTGCCAAAAAAATCAGTACAAGCTCTAGATAGAGAAGCATTTTCAAATTGTTCTCAATTTGTAAACTAATTGATAGATTAGTCAGTGTCATCTATGCCTTCCCATCAGTGTTATGGGCATGAGACTCCCTGAGGAGTTAATTAATTCCAAAATGTGACCTTTCTGTCTTCCCTGGACATGCCCAGAGCCTCTTCTTAGAAAGGGTCTCAGCTCCAGGGTTGGCAGAGAGAGTGTTGGAGATCCAAAGGGACAGGAAGAGTATCTTCATTTTGAGTACGGACACAGTCCCTCCTTCTTTCCTTAAGTCTAGCCTGGACCCATCCCTTTGGGAAAAAACCTGAGCCATGATCATTTCTCTGCTTTCTCCCAAAGAACCCTTCCGTGCTGTCCCTCAACCCCATTCGTGGGCCAGAGTCGGGAGGCACCATGGTGACCATCACGGGCCATTACCTTGGGGCTGGGAGCAGCGTGGCCGTGTACCTGGGCAACCAGACCTGCGAGTTCTATGGGTGAGTTGAGCTCGAAAGACTGTTCTTGCGTGGTCTGTGTACACATGTTCCTGTGTGTGTTCACATATATGCCTGCCCATCACATCCATGTGATGTGCTATATCCTGGGTTGTGGTCACTGTAACACACATATACCACTAGTCAATGTATACCATATGTATCCCAGGGGCTGGATACTTCTACAAGTATGAGAGGGAACCCAAAACACCCGGAATTATCTTCTGGAGGGTGGGCCCCTTGTAGTACAAGCTTCCTCCACTAGGGGAGTGTTCTAGGAAGCCATCTATATCAGTGTACCAGCTGACATCATTGTGGGAGGCTGCGTCTGGCTTCAGTGAATTTTTTTTGAAGACTTTTTTAACGCATGTGCCCGTTTCATGATGGTGATTTATGGGCGCACCTGCCCACACCGTGCTGAGTGTTCAGCAGTTTTTATCCACAAACGACATGACCCCAGTGCCCCACACTCCCTATTCACCGGATCTTGCCCTGAGCCCCCTTTTTTTTGTTTCCCCGGATGAAAAAAAAAGTCCTCAGAGGGAAACATTTTGCTGATGTGGAAGAGGTAAAACAAAAAATGGCAGAAGCACTGAAAGGCGTAAAAATCGAGGAGCTCAAAAACTGTCTTGAGCAGTGGAAAAAAAATGTCTTGATAGGTGTATTGCGTCAAATGGAGAGGACTTTGAAGGTGACTGAAGTTTAAACATGGAAGAGTGAATACACAATATTTTATAAATAAATGCTGGGGTTCTTCGGGCACCCCCTCATAATTACAGGTGAGGCCCATGAGACTGCTGCTGAGAAAGGCTCCCGGGAGCTGTCCTGTCACCATCAGGACCAACCGCACAGTCATTAGGTCCCCACTGTGGTTACCTGAGGACTGGCTTCAGTCCTCAGCAAGCACTCAGACTCATCCTCAGGACATCTCTTGGGGCTAAAAAACTGAGCACCTACTATTTGTCTAATACCTTCAATGGGGATGTAGAGAATCCAGAGAGAATTCTGAGAGAATCCATGGATGAAAACCCAACTTGCCAATATTACCTGATAATCTCCTCCTTGGACCGTAAACTCCCTCAGGGCAAGGACTGTGTGTTCACTTTTCTGAATAGTAGGTGCTCAGGAAATATTCATTAATTGACTTAGTAGATTCTAAGCACCAACTAACTAGTCATTTCTAGAAAAACCCAGAAAAAAAGGATGCAGCCCAGGAAGCCTGGCCCCTGCCTCACATTCTCTGATCCCCTTCTCCAATTTACTCCCTCCTAATTGAACCCGAGTTGGCTCTCGGGTAAAAAGGGCACTGATCCCCACTGATAAGGGCTGTGTTCCCTGACATGCAGTGTCACAGAACAGAGAGCACATCCTGGCTACACCCTCAGACTGAAAAAAGCCCCTTGTCCAGCACAATGCACCCCCTGTGGCCCATGCCTCTCGTCACAACCAGCCTGCTGTCTCCCCGGCAGGCGATCGATGAATGAGATCGTGTGTGTCTCTCCGCCATCATCCAATGGACTGGGTCCAGTCCCCGTTTCCGTGAGTGTCGACCGAGCCCGTGTGGATAACAACTTGCAGTTTGAGTACATAGATGACCCCCGGGTACAGCGCATCGAGCCAGAGTGGAGCATTGCCAGGTGAGGCACGGGGTGGAGGAGCGCACCCCATGGCACCATCTCCTCGGCCCAAGTGCGGCTTGTGAGAGGGTCCCAGGGGCGGAGATGGTAGCAGTTTGATTTTTTACCTAACCTGGCCTCTGCTTGTTCCCAGTGGCCACACACCCCTGACCATCACAGGCTTCAACCTTGATGTCATTCAGGAGCCAAGAATCCGAGTCAAGTTTAATGGCAAAGAATCTGTCAATGTGAGTAAGTGCTGGTCCGCCCAGCCCTGGGCAAACACAGCTGCGTGTGTCCGTGTTTTGTGATGGGATGAGCTCTGTGCCGGGCACTGGAGCATCTGACCACAGGAGGAGCAATTTGGCTCAAGGCTCAGCCAACATTTGAGCCCGAACACGTGAGCCTGACAACGATTTTTATAATTATGGCATACTCATTTCTTGTCAGAAGGTAATATAATGAGTGCGTAAACGTAGTGCCTTCTGAGCTTAGATACAGCACAACAGAGGGGCCCCTGTCTGTGGCCTGTTCACTTGAAGGTCTGATAAGAAGCAGTGCTGTGAGAGGGTGAAGAAATTCTCATTCCAAATCCAGATGCTTCTGGATCGGAAGAAGCAGGACACTGCCATCTATTAGCTGAACAACCATGCTCAAGTCATTTAACCTCTCCGATCCTCCATCCCCCCACTCTCTGGGGGATGGTAAGACTCGCCTTGCAGATTTGTCACCTGCAGCCACTGGCCGCTGAGGTGGGCACTTGATAGATGTTAGTCACTACATGCAAATTGTTCTATCTGGATTGCTGAGATGATCAGGTTGAACATTTTACTTTATTCCTCTGTGCAGAGGCATGTAATTCAATTTTTTTCATTATGGATTTTCGTGATTTTAAAGAAGTTTTCTAACATAAGGGCCGAATGTCTGATATGTTATAAATTTTTTAGTTTGTTCCAGTGGCTCTTCTTAACCAATATTTTCTGAAACATTATTGTATTTATAATTATAGTTCAGCAGATGCTGGCATTATAAATTATGGCCATTATTTTTCAAATAAATTGCCATTATTACTGCTTCGACCTTCAGAGGACTGACTAGGCTAAAATGGAGATGGGGGGATGGCTTTATATCTGCCCTTATCTCTGACACATTTCCAGAGTGCTTGAGGCTTCCTTAGGAAACAGAAACACACAAAGTGACAGGGGCTATAAGGCTAGATCCGGGAAGGTCTCAGGGATCACCTGGTTCAAGCCCCTCATTGTACAGCTGAGGAAACTAAGGCCTGAAATGAAGGACTTGCCCCCAGTCATGAAGGTGGCCAGCGACAGGGCCAAGCTATATTGCAAATATCTGGACTCTCCATAACTAGACCTCATGAGATACTCCCAGGCTTGACATTCCATTGTGCCAGAGATACAAAGATACCTGCTTCACACCTTCAGCACACACCATGGTCACAGCTTTTTGGGCTGGGAGAGCACATGTCTCCTTATCCCAGGTGTAGAGCTTGATCCACAGGCAAAGAGTCCATGCCCCAACTCTACTTTCAGACCGATGCCAGTGTCCCCAGTAGCTGACAGGCCACCTCCAACTATCCAACTCCAAGGCCTCAGTAGAAGGGAGGAAGATGAGGGGTAGGAATGGGGATGGTGAGTTTATACTCAGAAAAGAATAAAACTCCCAAACAAATTAAGTACATTTTTTAAATTTAGGTTTTATTGTTTTCATGTCTGGCAAGGCCGACAGATCAGGAGAGGACTGCCATTGGATAGTTTATTAATACAGGTCCCAAGAAAAGGGGGCCTTGCCATGGCAAGGGTGGGGGTGGGGGGAGAAGAAACCCCAGGGTAGGTTAGGAAGCAGAAGGAGAAAGGAAAACTGTGGTGAGAGCCTTTATTTTGGTTTCCATGGAAGGAACCAGCAAGGCAAGGCAAGCGGCTTTAAGATTGGCCAGTTTGGTTCATTTTAGTGGGCTGGGGGCAGAGGGGCTGTTCCTCCTTGTCTGGTACCTAGCCCTGGTATAGTTAGGGAAGATGGATAGTTGCCCACAGTGTGAAAGGCAGTTGGGCCTGTGGGCTCTGGATTAGTTATTTGCATTAGGAGAGCAGCTCTAGAGGGCAGCAAGTTGTTCACTGACCCTAGGAACTGGAGAGTCTGGGGAGGGGCAGTCCCTCCAGAGTCAACAAGGCCCCAGAAGTTAAAGCATCAGAACACAAAAAATAAAAGACATGGCTAATATAGTACAGAGGGAATTTTGGAAAATGAGTATGTGACTGACAAGGTCAGCCTTTAGAGGCTGAACATTAGTCCTGGGAAAGCCATTTGAAGAAAAGGCTGGGCTGGGAAGGTCTTCACCATACCTGACATTCATCTCTGAGAAGGCTCAGTCCTGGGCGCCCTCTCCCTCCCAGAAGCCTTTGCAGCCCTAGGCAGGATTCTCCCCATTGCTTCCCCCAGTCTACCCACCATGACCACAGGGCTTCAGGAGTTAGGGAGTTGTTCCTAGTTCTTCCCTCTGGAGAGCCGGGGTCCCTCTTGCCTGGGGTCTACAGGCTGGCAGGCCTGGAGTCTGTACTTTTCCATCCAGCCTGGCTGCATGGTGGGAAGCTCATGAACTCTGCCCTGGGCCTTCTCTTTCAGGAGGGTGGGAGAGAAGCACGTGGCCCCTCAGCCCAGCCTGGGTCGAATGGCGGCCTCAGCCCACTGGGGCCTCTTCTTGCCTTTGGATTATGAAGCAGCCCCAGTGAGAAGTGAGAAGGGCCAGAGCGAAGGCCGCAAAACCCCAAGGAATGTTTGGCAAACAAAGTGCCGATGCAGCACAGGGCAGGAAGCAAACAGAGGCCGCTTGTTTGGGAGCGATTTGCTCGTTCACGGAGAAGTCCAGTCCGGGAGAATTGGAATGAGCAGGGACGAAGATGTTTTGGAAAGTGAAGAGACACACTCAGGCTGCATCCGCCCCACAGAGCCTGGGGTGTCAGACTTCTTGGTCAACTCCACCATTTGACTTCACTCCCCCCACCCCCATTTTCCTCAATCCAGAGTGTCCCCAGCTGGAACATGAAAGGGACATTAGGCTTCTAAGGGGCTGCTGAAGTGTGAGCTAAAAAGGGTGGGAATGGGGAACTGACCTGCAACATGGCATGAAGCCCTCAGGGAGCTGTTGACTTAAACTCAAACTGCCTCTAGACATGGAGGGTTGGTGCTTGGCCCTGGAACTCTGACCTAATTTCTGTGCAAGTGTCGACCTTTTTGCAGTTTCACACACGGTCTTGTTTTCTGAACATGAAGTCCATGTATGTGTGTGTTGGCCAGACACACGTGTGTGGACCTGCCAGGACAGTGTGTACTTGAGCAGGCTGAGTTCTCACAGATGCCCTTGGCTGTTGCTGGGACACCGTGGCTCCCAAAGCCAAAACTGGACTGTGGGAGCAGGAGTGCACGTTTTCTTCCCAAGCTTCCTGTGGGTCCTGTGGTGGTTTCTTCATTCCGGCTGTTGCCTTAGGCAGCCGCAGATCTAAACCAGAGAAGAGCTTGACACAACTCATGCTAAGCAGGGGTCAGTCCATCTAGAATTTCATTTGGGAGACCAGACTCCACCAAGAAAGAAAGGACATCCTGAACTCAGTGCCAATACCAAGGTTACATCCCCTTGCAGTTAGGGAATGCCTGGTTGGAGAAGAGAGAGATCCTCAGTAGAACATTTAAAAGTTGAAGGCTCCTTTTCATTCATCAGTGTAGCCAATAAACATTAATTGAACACCTACTATGTGCTGGTAAAGTGCTTATCTCCTCTCCTCACATCCCCCCCACACGCACACACTCACACCCAGCATTGCATCCTAGTTTTCCCCATATCTTCCATGCTCCCTCATCTCTGGGCCTTTGCTGGTGTTTCCTCTGCATGGGATTTGTTCCCCTCCCCCTCCCTCTCCTTGTCTAGGTAAGTCCTACCCATTCTTCAGATTAAATATCATTCATTTCTTCCCAGGGAAAGCTTCTGTGAGTCACCCTTTCCCTGCATACACATTCACACACACGCTCATGGCCACACACAGACAGTCCCCCAATACCTGGTACTACCCCACTAGGGCCTTCCTCACATCCATTCATGCATTTAACAGTGCTTGTGCCCCTACTGTGTTCCCGGCCCTCTGCCAGGACTCTGTTAGGCTTGTTGAATCATTTGTCTCCCCCTGTAGGCTGTGACTATTTTACTAGATAACCCCAAATCCTAGTACAGTACCTGGCCCAAAGGAAGCATCCAAGCAATGTTGGTGAATGAATGAATGAATGAATGAAGTTAAAATGCAACCCCCCCCAAAAAAAATCAGTTTCATACCCTGTTTCTCAAAGGGTTCACTACCTAATGAAGACAAGCAAGTAACCTAATAGTGGTGTCCAAAGCAAGCAGAGGGTGTGAGGGGTGGCTGGGGTCACTCACTAGGTGTTTGAATGCTGTGCTCTGGATCTCTTAGGTATGTAAAATTGTGAACACCACCACCCTAACCTGCCTGGCACCCTCTCTGACCACGGACTACCGGCCCGGCCTTGACACTGTGGAACGGCCAGATGAGTTTGGATTTGTCTTTAACAATGTCCAGTCCTTGCTCATTTACAATGACACCAAGTTCATCTACTACCCCAACCCAACCTTTGAACTACTCAGCCCTACTGGAGTCTTGGATCAGAAGCCAGGATCCCCCATCATTCTGAAGGTAGGAATGTGGGGAGGGCAGGGACGGTACAGAGCATCCCCTCCTGGCCTTTCTTGTTCTCCTTTCTACACATAATGGACTCACTCAGCTGTATTCTTTCCCTGTAAAGGAAGCTTGTTTGTAGGTGTTGGCCCACCAGGTAATATACAGGGTGGGGCAAAAGTAGCTTTACACTTGTGAGTACATGAAACCGTTTATTCTCGTGTTATTACTTCCTAATCATTGTGTTATTTTCCATACAAATCGCTGTAAACCTACTCTTGCCCCACCCTGTATCTTGCACCTGGGATTCCTGAGAAACACTTTGAATATTTCTGTTTGTTGTTGTAAGCTTTGGGACCAAAACTGACTGCCTTTGTGGCCACTGGAACCTGTGCACATATTTTGGGGGCTCACAGCTCCCCAGTACAAGTGTTTTGTTACTCCATCACTTCCATCGATGTCCCTTGTGTCCTCCAACCCCCACACATGTTCACTTGTTTGGTGTTCTGTTTTCCTCTCCTCTCTATTTCCTACTCTCTTTCTCTCCTCCATTTGCTTTCTGTCTTTCTCTCCAAATTATGGCAAAGTCCCCTCCAAAAGCTTTCCGTGTTGTCACCCATTGGTTTTGGCACTGCCACCCTTCCCTCCTTGTTCTATCTCCTTAATCTTTTCTTTAAAAAGGCACTTAACTTCTGAGTGCATATGTCAGTTTTTCTTAAGATTACTGTTACCTACAGGGCAAAAACCTCTGCCCCCCTGCCTCTGGAGGTGCCAAACTCAACTACACAGTACTGGTTGGAGAGACCCCGTGCGCCGTCACTGTGTCCGAGACACAGCTGCTCTGCGAGCCCCCCAACCTCACGGGGCAGCACAAGGTCATGGTG
Organism: Macrotus californicus; assembly: GCA_007922815.1. Lineage (NCBI taxonomy): Eukaryota > Metazoa > Chordata > Mammalia > Chiroptera > Phyllostomidae > Macrotus > Macrotus californicus. Next base: position 18,588 of record VMDR010006106.1, read on the forward strand.
AGTGAGCCCTCTTCTTTTTGTTATTTCCTCCCTTCCTCACTGTGCATACACGATCTGTCGTAAGAAAGCCCCTTTCTTCCTGCTATTCCATGTCTCATCTCCATGTCAGACAATTAAAATGTGTAGAAGTTGAGAACACAAGCGCAGCAAGGCAGATCATCAGCAGGGTGTTGTTCCGTATCCAAACCACACCGTGTGATTGTGGTCTCTCATGTCCGTTCTGAGACGATAAGGATCCAATGGCATGCCAGGGCTCTACAGCGTCTGTGTGTGTACAATGCACAGGTTCACGTGGGCGGGATGGTGTTCTCTCCCGGCTCGGTGAGTGTCATCTCAGACAGCTTGCTGACCCTGCCAGCCATCGTCAGCATTGCAGCAGGCGGCAGCCTCCTCCTCATCATTGTCATCATCGTCCTCATTGCCTACAAGCGGAAGTCTCGAGAAAACGACCTCACCCTGAAGAGGCTCCAAATGCAGATGGACAACCTGGAGTCCCGTGTGGCCCTGGAGTGTAAGGAAGGTAAGTGGAGGCACTGCCGTGCTTCCTGGGCCCCTCTTTCTTTAGCAAACTTATTACCTCCCTCCTTACCCACAATACTCATCTTTACTCCCATCCTTCCCACCTCAGCCATTGTGCTCCACTTTGAACTCTGTCTCCTTTGTCCTCAGGGCCAGAGAAGTCCTGTTAATGCCCAGAGGGAGGCCCCCAGGCCTGATCACATTGTTCTGTCCACTGGGCCCTGACTCATGCCACAGTCTAGCTGCCTTCCTTTCCCGCTCAGAGCCTCAGTCTCCCACACAGTCAGAATCTCAGCCTCTAGATGCCCCAAGTGGGAATGTCTGGCTCCTTTTGCACAATACCCTGGGAGCACGTGGAAGCAGCAGCAGCAGCAGCAGCAGAAAAGGCTGGAGCATCTCACCTGCCTCCCTCCCCAGGGTCTGTTTTCCTTCAGCACAGCAGGCTGAGTACTCTGAAGCTGAGCTTGCAGCTGTCCTTGGCTGTGGACGTGTGTGGGAGTGGAGATTGTGTTGTTTCCCGTCTCCCACGCAACCACAGCCATGAGGTGATGGGTGTATCTGGCGTCCCCTCGGGCTGAGGACCCAGTGAGCTCTCTGAGTAAACATTTCAATTAGGAATAAAAACATTTCTCCTTTTGCTGCAAATGTTGGGATCAGAAACAAGCCCTCTGCTGGATGAAAGTGAAGAGCAGGGCTGAGGAAAGGTGGTCAAGGGCTCCTCCCAGTGCCAGGGCTGGGGAGCAAGGCAGAGGAGGGCACCAGGAGACAAAGCCTGCCCCCAAGGAGTGCTCCCTTGTCAGCTGAGGGCCTGATGGCCAGGGTGCCCTGAGGCTAGGTGTGGTTTTGTTTTCAGTTTCTTGTGTATGTGTATTAAAATATACATAACATAAACTTGACCATTATAACCCTCAGTATCTCTACACCCCAGGGCTCTCCCCTCCTCCGATTCTGCGACATTAAGTACATTCACCATCCACCTCAAGAACTTTCTCATTTTCCCCAACTGCAACACTGTGTTCACTAAACAATAGCCCCCATTACTCTTCCACTCAGCTCTTGGCAACTGCCATTCTCCCTTCTGTCTCTATGACTCTGACAACTCTGGGGACCTCACATGTGTGAAATCATATGGTACTTGTCCTTTTGTCTCTGGCATATTTCACTTAGTGTAATGTCTTCAGGAGTCACCCATGTAGTAGCATGTGTCAGATATTCCATTGATCATGCAGACCACATTTTGTTTATCCGTTCACCTTTCACATTTGGGTTGTTTCCACATTTTGATACTATGATTAATGCTGCTGTGAACATGAGTGTGCAAGTATCTGTTCAAATTCCTGCAATCAGTTCTTTTGGATAGATACCTAGGAGTAGAATTGCTGGGTCACATGGTAATTCTATGTTTAATTTTTTAAGGAACTGCCAAATTGTTTTCTAGGTCAATAGCACCAATTTATATTCCCACCGGCAATGTATGAGGGTTTCAGTTTTTCCACATCCTCGCCAACATTTGCTATCTTTCATTTTTTGGTAATATTGACCCTATGTCATGATAGTTTTGATTTTTATGGTCCTTCAAGGTTTTTGCATCTTGATTTACCCTCTTGTTTGGAAAAGCACATCAAAGCTGCCTATTTCAGTCTTTGTTTGATCCCCTTGGCCACTCTCTCACCTGCTTCCAGCAACTGCGGCACCTGCCTGACAGGTCATGGTGTTCTTCCTTTTTCTTTGTTTTAATTACACTTGTAATACATAGACAGAAAATTCAAAATTATGGATAAGCACAGAAAAGGAAATGATATAGAAATCATCCGTATTCCCACCACCTAAGAAAGGCAGCCTGGAGATATCTCAATCCCTGTGGAGTTGTATCCCTATAATCCTCCTTGTCTGTATCCTCAGCCCTGCTCCTTCTTCACAAACTTTTTCTCCCACCTTCCCCTTTTTGCTGGGGTTCCCCTCCTGAGCCTCCCTGTCTCCACTGCACTTTCGTAGCTTTTGCTGAACTCCAGACAGACATCAATGAGCTGACCAGTGACCTGGACCGCTCAGGAATCCCCTACCTGGACTATCGTACCTATGCCATGCGAGTCCTGTTCCCTGGCATCGAGGACCATCCTGTCCTGCGGGAGCTGGAGGTAACACCTGCCCCCCTGGCCCAGCTGCACAAGAGGGATGCAGTGCCCAGGTGTCCTAGGGTGGGCCGATGGGGCTCAGCAGCTCACAGAAAAGTGAGGAGAAAGAGCTTGTAACAGCATCACCACAACAGGCATATTTCTAATTAGGAAGATCATGGCCAAGGGGGGCACCAAGGCCCTTTGGGATGATTCCAAGGCAAGGCTCATTGTCATTTTCAAATTAATAACTGAATTAATTAACCACAATTCTGCCTCATTCTCAGATGGACTTAAGGTGGCTTAGGGAAAGACATAGGATTCTGTGAGGTTTGATCATTTGTTGGTTTGTTTTACTAAAGATGATAAATCAGTACAGAGATTAAGGGGAGATTAGCAAGCGGAGAGCGTCTTACAGATATCTCCTATAATATTCTTGGGAAAATCAGATGGATGGCATCCCCACTGAGGGCCTGGCCTGGAGCCCAACCCTCCCACCCTAAAGGAAGGTCAGAATAGACTGTAAGCCTCAGAGACCACCATTCCTACATCATCGTGGGTGCAGTGGTTATGGGCCTCATGGTGAGAGTCTTACCACTGGTATTGTTGCTGGCAAAGACCCTCAGTGAGAGCCAGACTAGGAGGCCAGAGCTGTCCTCTGAGGGTGCACTCATCATGCCCAACCCAGGTGCAGGGGAATGGGCAGCAGCACGTGGAGAAGGCCCTGAAGCTCTTCGCCCAGCTCATCAACAACAAGGTCTTCCTGCTGACCTTCATCCGTACCTTGGAGCTACAACGCAGCTTCTCCATGCGTGACCGTGGCAATGTGGCTTCACTCATCATGACTGGCCTGCAGGGCCGCCTAGAGTATGCCACCGACGTCCTCAAGCAGCTGCTCTCTGACCTCATCGATAAGAACCTGGAGAACAAGAACCATCCCAAGCTGCTTCTCCGGAGGTGAGCTGTGTCCAGGGCTGGTTGGGAAGTGAGTGTCTGAACAGGGACACGGGGCCATGAGAGAAGATCCTGGAAACAGCACCAGAGGGTTCCCTCCCCAGAAAGGCCTGTGTCTACACATCTCATAGTACAGAATCTGATCTCCCCCAGCCAAGCACTGTGTGGTGTCTGTGGCTGATAACATGTGACAGAGGAGCACAGGCCTCTGCTCGGCTCTTGGCCTGAACCCCAGCTCTGCCACCTACTAGCTGTGTGAGTGTGGGCCAGTGACATAGCCTCACTGCTGCTTATTTTCCCCATGGACAAAATGACACTGAGATCACCTGTCCCGCAGTCTGTCTCCCTCCCTGTGCTTCTAAAGCTATGCTGTCCAACATCCAACATGTATGAAGCCACCTGTGACCTTTAATTCAAATGAAATGAAATGTAAAATTCAGTCCCTCCATTGCACTAGCCACATTCCACCAAGGTCACCACACACTGGCCACCCAGTTGCCCAGAGCAGACGGAGAGTGTTTCCATCTAACAGAAGGTTCTATTGGACAGGACTGGGCTAGAGATTTGGTGCAACCTGGACCTCCCAGACCCAACTTCCTGGATCTCAGTCACCAGCATCCACCACATGCCCCCTCCCCCATTGCCATCTTCCTGGCAGAGGGTTGGAGCTTGGCATCCATCCCCAAAGCACACCCTCTCTGGAGGCCCCAGGGAGCCCAGCACAGCTTTGGAATAAGCCACGTCTATTTCATGGCCTTCCCTTTAGCCTTCTCCGAGCAAGGGTTCAGGCTTCCAGGCCGCACGTGGGATGAGAAGGGAGGAAGAAGGGCTTTGTTTTATGACTACAGAGTCCCCATCCTGCCAAGCTGAGCCTTAGAAACTCTCATTAAGAACTGTTGTATTTAAATTAGAGCTAATCTCAGGCACAATGCAGGGAGAGGGAGGCTGGGAGGGGCCAGGGGAGAAAGCTGCAATTTCTTCTGCATTGTCACTCTCTCCCAGGCCCAGATCGATGAGCAGCCCTGCAGCCCTGGCAAGTGCCTGGGATTTACTGCAATCAGAGGTTATAATTTGCACCACGTGCAAGGAGTTAAAATACTCCTCCAACACCCCCATCACTGAGAATCTGTCACAGCCGCTTTGTTTCTTCATGAGTCCCCAGATCTGCAGCCCAGGAATGGGGGTGGGGGAGGGGCAGTGCTTGAAGAAGCAGATCCCCTGTCAGCAAAAAACACACTGCTGTCTGCCTGAGGGGCTGGAATCCAAGACCCCACCTGACATCAATGACCCCACCTGACAGGATATCAGGTGTTATTCTTAGCACTTTACATGTATTGACTCATTCACCCTGACAGCGGTTCTGTGGGACAGATGATGACAATGATGATCATGATGCCCAGGGATGGGGAAACTGAACCCAGAGAGATGAAGTCGCTTGCCCAAGGTCACACAGTCAGTACATGATAGAGCCAGGATTTGAACCCAAGCAGTCTGATTCTGAGTGTTTGGAGGGCAGGTACCAGCTACTTTCTGGACGGGCAAAATAGAGTGCAGTATTCAGGCATGCAAAAATTCCCAGAGGTCCAGGGAAACTATTTGTCACCCTGAGGCCAGAAGGGAGTAGGGAGAACTAGTTGTTTGCAGCCCTTTGGGATGGGGTATTGGGTATTTTTATTTGCAGACCACAGCACCATTCCATTATCACAGGAAATTGAGGTTCAGAAAGAAGAAATCTCTGGCCTGAGGTCACACTTGCGGTTACTGGCCGCGTTTGGCTAGAACCAGGTGTCCTGGCTCCCAGCCCTGTGTCCTTCAGTGCCCACAACAAACCAGGCCCTGCTCTGTGACGCCTCGTAAAGGTCTACCCCTTGTCACTTCTCCCTCCCCAGGACAGAGTCAGTGGCTGAGAAGATGCTGACCAATTGGTTTGCCTTCCTCTTGCACAAGTTCCTGAAGGTAAGTGGGTGTGAGATGGGAGCTGCAGCTGGGAGCAGGGTGGGGGGCTGCTCCAAGGAGCCAGACCACCAGGGCTGCATGGGGACCCCCTCAGGAATAAGGCCCAACCTGGCCGGGTGGTCAGGAGAGCGGGGAGGAGGCTGGTGCTGCCACACTCCCACCCTGCCTGTGCCCCCAGGAGTGTGCGGGGGAGCCGCTCTTCATGCTCTACTGTGCCATCAAGCAGCAGATGGAAAAGGGCCCCATCGATGCCATCACGGGTGAGGCCCGCTACTCCCTGAGCGAGGACAAGCTCATTCGCCAGCAGATCGAGTACAAGACCCTGGTGAGGAGGCTGGAAGATCAGGGACAGTGTGAACCTCCTGCCCCTGATCCCCACTTTACCCTCTGACCACACAGCCAGTCTGAGGGGTCAGTAAAGATGCTGGAAGACTGACTGGTCTGATAGCAAGTCCAAGTGTACCAGCAGGCAGACCCACTGGGGTGCTTTCTCCCCACCTCATTTGGTGGACCTAATCAGTCCCTCAGTTTGCCCTAGATATTATTGAGTGGAGGGAAAAAAAAATCACCCACCATTAAGTATGAGGAAATTGACATCATGGGAAAGAACATGAGTCTGTGGATTCTTGGTAGAGAGGCTTCAGGAAAGGGGGAAACCACTCCTGGACACACCTAGAGCCATCTCTGAAACCCAGGGCAACTCTTTCCAGGATCACAGCTCCTCTGAGCCATCCAGGAGCTAGAAAGTAGAGTCCTGTTTCTTTGAGGAAGACGAGGTGGGCAGAATGACTCAGGCTGTCTGTCTGGCCAATGGCAGGGAGGTGAGAGAAAATGAGGCACAGACAGAGAGGTACCCCATGTCTCCCGTGAGGAAAGGGGCCATGGAAAGAGAGATTCCTTCCAGGCCTCAATTCTTCTCCCTCAACTGCTCCCTCAACTCCCTCCTGCTCCCTTTCTCTGGACACTTGTAGATCCTGAACTGCGTCAACCCCGACAATGAGAACAGTCCAGAGATCCCAGTGAAAGTGTTAAACTGTGACACCATCACACAGGTCAAGGAGAAGATCCTCGATGCCATCTACAAAAACGTGCCCTACTCTCAGCGACCGAGGGCCGTTGACATGGACTTGGGTAGGAGGCCTGGCTGAGGGTGGAGAAAGTTGCAGAGGCGGCTTCCAGGGGGCATTTGCACTGTGGGAAAGGATGGGAAGATGGGAAGCCTTGCCCTGCCTAGGGCCTCTCCTGGGGGTGTGACTGGGTCTTGCCCAGTAAGGGGCCACCTGAAACACTGCTCCCAGGGCACTGACTCTGCCAGGGCAGGTGTGGCCGCCTTTGGTGAGACCCACACCCTTGCCCACCTGGACCCCATGGAGCCTAGATATCGTAAGTGCTATCACTGCACCAGCTTGAGAAAAGCCAGGGTTGCCAGGTGCCTAGAGGAGGTAGGACTGGGTGATCCTGGCTGGCAGTCCCCACCTCCTCATGGTGACCTGCACCACCCCTTTACCCAGAGTGGCGTCAAGGCCGGATAGCCAGGGTTGTGCTGCAAGATGAGGACATCACCACCAAGATCGAGGGTGACTGGAAGCGCCTCAACACACTGATGCATTATCAGGTGAGGGTGGGGCCTCTCAGTTTGGGAAGGGGCTTTGCACCAGGACCTTTGTCCTAAATGTCTCCTAGGCCCTCAAAAGCCTAAAAGGGGTTTTCTTATCTTTCCTCTTCCCCTCCTCCCTCATTCTAGAGCAGTGAATCTTAGCCATGGCTGCCCATTAGAATTACTGGGGGAATTTATCAAAAACATGAGCGCCAGAGCCACGCTGAGAAGCTGATGTAACTGGTCTGGGGTAAAGCTAAGCATTGCTATCCCCTTAGCCCTACATCTGTAGGGAAATTGCATGTTGTAACGTCCTCCTCAAAGACACCCACCATCAGTGTCCGCTGCTTTCTCTTTTCAGCCTCCTACAAATGCAGTTTACGCTGCTCACTAGCAGCACAGCAGAAAGTTGCATAGACTTGTCTTCAGGTCTTTCTGCCACTTGCTGGCCAGTGTCCTTGGAGAAATTATTTAAGCTCTTGTCCTTCTCTGTAAAATGAGGTTAGTGGTGATCCCTGCCCCATAGAGTTATGTGAGATAGATTAAACATAGTAGGTAAAGTGTTTAGCACACGGGCAGAACTCAACTGCCTGTTGAATGAATGATCAGGAAAAAAAAACAAAACCCAGTTAAAGAACAAAAGATCCAGGAGGTATCTACTCTGTCTCTCCCTCCCATGGTAACCACTTGAGGCTGGGGGTCTCTATAAGAGTAAGCACAGTAGGCAGGTTGGGATTTGAGAAAAATAATAAAGTAGAAGCTGAAAATGAGAGACACCAAGGGAAATTAAACCAACCAGAGGAAGTGCCTGAGGCTGCAAGGCCCATTGGGACTGTCTGATTAATAACATCCTCCTGTGTCTGTGCCTCACGAGGGAGGGTGCAGGGGGTGGCAGGCTGGGCTCTGAGACACCCAGTTGCCGATGACCAGGCGGTTGGGGGCCCAAACAGCCAACAGGACCTGGTGGGGAGCCTCCCGGGGCATGAGTGAAGCTGGTGGCACTGGGGAAACCCTGAAATGCTCCTGTCCAGGCTGCATCCCCTTACTGGCCTGCGTTCCCCACCCCAGACAGAAGGAGTGTGCTCTGGTGGAAAGAGAAAGGACATTATGAGCTATAATTAAGTCCCTGCTTCTCCATTCACGGGCAGTGTAACTTTATCTCTGGAAAACTTGGGCTTCTCATCCGTAAAATGGAAATAACAACCCGACTTATGAAGGTGGTTAGAAGGATTAGAAACAATAGGTGAGGTGCCCAGGATATGTACTTACATCCACAGAGCCATAAACATTCTGTGTTGATCCTACCCCACCCCCGCTTCACAGTGCTTAATGTATTCTGTAGAACAATTGTAATGAACCGATTAGAGCTGGAGAAGAAAGTGCAAAACAGAATAGCATCATGCCCCCAAATTATTAGTTTCTCCAGGGCAGGAGTGGGGCCTCTCTTCTCTGTGATGCCCTCATGCTGTTACTGGGCTGTCCGTCTGATGGCTCCCAATCAGAAGAATGGAATATTCTATTCTTACAATGCTCATCATACAAAGAGCTTTCAATTCCCTGATGTCATTTATCATTCATGTATTCATTCATTCCTCAAATATTTACTGAGCTTTACCGAGTGCACGGCACTTCCCACATGCTAGCCCTGAGTGACAGGGGACCACAGGGATTATTCTTCCCCTTGGGAGCTGGTGAAGATGATGCTGCTCATAATAGCAGCCCTAATACCAGCTCTTGACCAAGCACTTGCTGGGCACCAGGCACTGCCCTCAGCCTTTCCGGTCTCAGTTCCTTTACTCTGAACAACAAACCTACACAAGATTATTAATCCCCTTTGACAAATGAGACAAATGAGGCACAGAGCAGTTAAGTGACTTTCCTGGAGTAATGTAGGCAGGAATTGGCAGAGGCAAGGTCAGACCCAGCCAGGCATCTTGACCATGGATTCGCACTGCCTATTGGTCAAGAGAAAGAAAGACTGGGGATGAGAGAGATTCAAGGACAAGACCTGGACTTGAATTGAACTGTGGTCATTCCAGTCATCTTGTGAATCTTCCTTTAGGTGACAACAAACCATAAATGATAAGGTAATGTGCCCTTCCTGAGAGTGTAAAGCCCTGCTGCTGCCAGGCTTTCAACGGATCATTTCTAGGCTCAGTTGTAAGGAGGATTCCTGAAAGACAGAGGTGGAGATCCCCCTCTCAGTTCCAGACCTGGTGCCAGTGGTGCAAACTGCTGGTGGTCCCAAGGGCAGTGCCCAGCTGGGAACCGTGGAGCCTTGGCACCTTCCAAGCCTGTGCAGAGCACAGGGCCCTACAGCTTTTGGTCATCAGGTCAAAGCATTACCCTCTTGTTACCCTCCCTGGGGTCAAAGGTCCTTGGAGCTCCTACAGGAGAAAATCTGCATAATCTTAATTAACAAAGAGATATTAAAAAACTTCCTGGGCTCCTGCAGATTTATAGGGAGGGTAAAATTAAACACCACTACTAAACTCAGCTATCAGGGAAACTCGTTAGTGCTAATGTTCATTTACAGTTCGACTTCCCAACATTTAATTCTTTTTTGGTGGGAGAGAGGGACTGACAATTTAAGACCCAGAAAGATGGTTTTACGACTGGTGCAGCTATAAATCAAACTTATAAAGTTCATAAAAATTGTTAAAATAAAAAATGGTTTAATAGGAATGTTTTATGGCCCATAACATTATTATAGCTGTTTTATTCCCTCTGCGTTAGGGGTTTAATTGGATCGCCACAATTCTGGGGATTCTCCATTTTTATTGGATGGAGGGTGATCTTAAATCACAATGGCCCCAAATGTCTTCAGTATGGCTCCTCATTCATCAGCCCTTGCCCTCCAGGCTAGGTGCTGAGCCTGGGCACCCTCAGCAAGAACAGGCAAGACACCATCTTTCTCTCTGACTCCAAGAGCAGCTGTTCTGTTTGAGAAGCTCTTAGGGTAGCCCAGGCTCTACAGGATCCAGGCCAGAAAGAAATCAGAGCCAGAAGGGAAAATGTACTTCAGACCACTGTGACTTGAAATAAAGTCCCAATTAGGACATAATGAGGAGAACATGTGCTCTGGAGCCTGACAGACCTGGTTACAGACAGTGGCTCCACCAGGTACTAAGTGTGTGACCTTAGAAGCTGTTGCTTATCCTCTTGATGCTTCAATTTCCTCATCTGTAAAATGGAAATCATTGTCCGTGACTCACAAGGATGAAGGGGGGCAGGGTCTAGCCCAGCACAGCCCAGTAAAAATATAATGCGAGCCACATGTGTAACTTTAAATGTTTACTAGCCACATTTAAAAAGTAAAAGTACACCAATTAAATTAATGTCAACAATATATTTTCTTTAACCCAACTGATCTAAAATAATTATCATTTCAGTCTGTAAAAACACAAAAATTACCAATGACGTAGTTTGTTTTTTTTTAACTCATGCTAAGTCATTGAAACCCACTGTATATTGGACATTTATTCATAGCACATTTCAGTGCAGACACCTACAGCAGACACCTTACAACAGGCCACTAACATCATAAGCATTTTCACACCTTCCTATCTATCAGACCATCTGTGGTTCTGCCGTGCTCCTGCCAGGAGGCCCTGGGCTGGTTCTCTAGACACCCTGTTGTATCAGCCTGTGGCATCCATTCCCCATAGGAATCCTAGACTCCAGCGCATCTCAGTTCAGACTAACCAAATTCCAAGTGCTCAGTAGCCACAGGTGGTGAGTAGCTGCCATGTTGGACAGCAGGAATTGTTGTTTTGAGTATTCCTGAACTCCTTGCTCTACTCCACATCTATTGGGTACCTTGTAGAAGTTCTTAACCACTCAACTTCCCAAAACACTGACACTCACCCACACTGTACCTTTTATACCCTTCTCAGGTGTCAGACAGATCGGTGGTGGCTCTGGTCCCCAAACAGACCTCCTCCTACAACATCCCTGCCTCTGCCAGCATCTCCCGGACGTCCATCAGCAGATATGGTGAGGATCAGGAAGGCAGCCTGGGAAGCTCGGAGGGGAGTCCTCTGTGACCTACCAGACACCACTCACTGTCCCTTCTAATAGCAGGAAGCACTTGCTGCTGCCAGCCTCTAGCCGAAGGACCTTGCTCATGTGTTTCTCTCCCCAGTCCAATCATCCCCAGAGCCTCCCACCTCCTCAGAGCAGTGGGAGCAGGTGGCACCATGTGCCCTTCCTTCAATAGCCCTTCCTCGGGAAGGAGTTTAAGGGGTCCAGAGCCAGAAAGGCACCTGGATGGAGGAGGTCCATACATCCCAGTCTATGCCTATTGTCCAGGCTAACTACTAGTGCCCTCTGTTGCTCTCAAACATGTCCTAGTTTGGGCAATAAAGTAGCCATCCTAGACTGCCCCACCAGTGAGGAGTGTTAGGACCCCCAGTTCCCTGTGGGCAGTGAGGTTCCAGTGCTTCACTCTCTCTTGTTTTCTGTTTCTGGACTCATATATGCACTAAGGTTTTGGGCTGTCCAGCCTAAGGACACCTAAGGACAGAAGCCAGCAGCTCCAAAAAGGCCTTGGCAATTCCATATTCTAGGTCCAAGTAAGAAGGGCCCCATTAACTTCAATGAGGGAGGATTACAGCTCACAGCTCTTTAGCATCCAGGTTTTTAATCAAAGCCCTTATGGAAATACCCACTTGACATTTTACCTATCGATCATTTTTTGCTGGAAGCATCAAGGGAGGTGGACTCCAAAAGTCCCAAGGGTCTCTCCAGCTCACAGAATTTCTAAATCCTCTTTTTACAAAAAGCTTCAGGCTGTCCTCATGACAACCAAGGATCCTTAAAATAATCCCCCACCCCAATAGGAGAGCCCAAGGGTCCCCTTCCATTTGGAATTGGTTTATTCTGAGTGAGTGAGTGAGGTGAGATTCTAGAAGAATTCTTCAGGCAAGGATGATGAAATCAGTTCCTCACAGGCATCCACTGCCCCTTCTCCTCAGACTCCTCCTTCAGGTACACAGGCAGCCCCGACAGCCTGAGGTCTCGGGCCCCCATGATCACCCCAGACCTGGAGAGCGGAGTCAAGGTGTGGCATCTGGTGAAGAACCACGACCATGGAGACCAGAAGGAGGGTGACCGGGGCAGCAAGATGGTATCTGAGATCTACCTGACCCGGCTACTGGCCACCAAGGTAAGTCCTGCTCTGCTCTGGCCCTGGAGGACATCATAGAGCCTGGCCTTCAAGGAAACCCATTTGGATAAGCAGGCCCAGGTCTCCCAGCACCATCACTGTTTTCTCCCTTTTAGGAAAAATCACAATGATGTTGTTGCTCCTGACCCACTCCTTAAGAGGAATGGCTCCCCCACATCTGACCCTGAACCCCTTAGGAACATACTGTGTTTTTTTTATTGGCGTTAACTGGACAGATAGGCTGGCCTTTACCATCACTGTCTTTTCTACCCACTTTCTGGCCACAGTGGGAGGGAAAGCATGAAGGAAGGCTTGGTCCTGCCAATAATCCCAGAGAAAATACCTTTTCCCCACCCAATGCCATCTTCCCCCAAACGCTGATGGAAGTGAGGCAGCAGTGCTGGAAGTTTCCCTTGCAGAGAACTACTATGCCTGTAAATGTGGCAATCATATGGCTCATGTAGGCCAGGCAGGGCTAGATTTCAAATATGCTCCCCCACTGACCCTGCAGAAATGCCCCAGAAATTCTAATACAGTGGCATCAAGTTACAGCTCTCAGACTTGCTCCCAGAAGTGGCACAGAAAGATACCATCAAATTATGTGTCTCAAATTTTGCTTTGCCCAAAAGGCCAATGAGAGACCAACAAAGTGACACCCGAAAAGGTTAAGACATTTTCCTGACCTTCAGAGATATTCCTTGAACCTGTGGATTGTGGAACGCAGGCCCAGTCTTGTCCCTCCCCAGGGACCCTCAAGGCCCTGTGGGTCAGGGCTATGCCTGAGTGTTCTTGATTCGGGACCCTTCACTCATAGCCCCCACTCCAGACACCACTCTTACAACAGGCCACTAACATCATAAGCATTTTGACACCTTCCTATCTATCAGACCATCTGTGGTCCTGCCGTGCTCCTGCCAGGAGGCCCTGGGCTGGTTCTCTAGATACCCTGTTGTATCAGCCTGTGGCCTCCATTCCCCATAGGAATCCTAGACTCAGAGCACTAGTTGTCTTCCTTCCTGGCATGGACATAGCATTAATGTGGCATGTGGCTGCAAGTTGGTGGAGATCTTCCCAGGAATCTGCATCCCATTCAGTCCCTCCCGCCTCTCCAACACCCCAACAGGCACCACCCCACCCCCACCATGCCGTCTGTCAGCCTGGTGTCACTGGTGTTGCAGACAAATTTCCAAGGCGGGATTGGTCCAAGGCACCATCTGGTCTGCCCGACCGCTGCCTGCTGTCCCCCGCCCCCACCCTTCACCTCCTCCTCTCCTACTGCCCCTTCCCCAGGGCACCCTGCAGAAGTTCGTGGACGACTTATTTGAGACCTTGTTCAGCACTGTGCACCGGGGCAGCGCTCTCCCCCTGGCCATCAAGTACATGTTTGATTTCCTGGATGAGCAGGCAGACAGACACAGCATCCATGACACAGATGTGCGGCACACCTGGAAAAGCAACTGGTAACCCCTGGGGAGCTCAGAGGGAGGTGTAGCCTGTAGAGGCTGCCAGCTGTGTGGGCTGGAACCAACAGGATTCAGGGAGGTGGAGGAGCCTGTTCACTGTGGCTGGTAGGCCCAGGTTCTTTGGACAAATAGTGCACATACGCTCTGCAGAGCCACCACGGTCCCCAGGCCACCACCAAGTGGGGCCTGCCTAGCTTAGGGCCCAGCACTAGGACACACACTTGAACTCTGCCTTTTTAGGTTGAGACCTTTCTCCAGGACTCCTCCCCTCAGACTCTGAGATCTGTAGTAGTCACAAAAAGGGAGCTGGGGGAACCTACACAAAGAGCCTCACTTGAGAACTAGCAGCAGAGCCTCAAAGCCAAGGCAATGCCAGGCATTCTGAGCAGGGCAGAATCTAAAGCACTCCCTGAGGCCTGGAAGCCCTGAGTTTAACTGAGATCCTAGGGAAGATGGCTGGCACTCTGGAGAGCTCACACCTGCTATAGACTTGGGCCCAGACTTGCACCCGATTAGGAGGGTGTCACTGAAAACTTGATCCCTTAAGGCTGGGTTATTACCCCATGGCTTTCAGGAAGCAGCAGGCAGATGTCCTGCAGGCATGACTCTCTTCCCTAAAAGTAACCTCAACAGATTCAGCAGTGGGAGCTGTGGGGAAGCAGCTCCCACGGGCTGCTGGGGTAAGACTTTTCTCTCCTGGGCTTGAACCTGAACCAAAACTAAGCTAAGGTCTGGCTTGCAGGTCAGATAGGGCCTGGCTAAGAGCTGGAGTCAAAAATCTTCCTTCGGGAAAGAGCCCAGAGAGTAGAGAAAGGAGGTCCAGGCATTTGGGTTGGGCAAACAGCCCAAGCCCACACAGCTGTCTGGAGTCAGCGATCTCTTCAGAAAACAGCCGACACAGATGGGCCCAGGCTGTTATTTGGGAATCAAAAGTCCTAGCAACCCAAAAAACACTCTGGAAATACCCAACCCCAGCCCCAATTCATTCCTTCCTTCTCTGGCATGATGTGGTTGCTGAGCCCATCAAAGAGGTCTGCAGCTTTGATCCCAGTGGAGTGAAATGGAGAGACTTGGGTGCTCACCATGCACCTCACCAGGACAGGCCTTTTACCTATGTCCCCATGGGAAGGGCAGGGCTGTCTCCGTTGCTTTGGAGGATCTCAGCCCAGCACTGGGAGTAGGCAAATTCAGGGAAATCAAAAGAAAATTCTGGATTATCTCATCTGTCTGCCCTTTGTTGCTAGCCAGGCTCAAGTCATAGAAATTCCCTACCCTGCTGTGGTGGTAAGGAGAGTCCCCTTCTCCGGACCTCAAATAGCTAATGTCTAAACAAAGAGTGTCAGAAGCTCCCCAAAGCTGCTGGAGGAAGGGAAGGGTGGAAGAGATGAGTCACCTCTCAGCTGAGGCAGCTCCTCCCAGCTTACAGGAAAATGAGTGATCACCTTACATTTTGGAAGATAAGCAGAAATTGTAGTGGAAGGGCTTCAAGTGGACAAAGTGGGCCTTTCCCAAGACTTGACAGAACTGAGATATTTGGGAAAGTTTGGGGTCCCTCAGAGTCAAGAAAAGATGAAGAACAGAGGAGGAGAGGTAGGCTGGATTGCTAGAACATTACCTCAAGCCAGAGGGCCAAGCCAGGGGATAGAGCTCACTCCACAGAGGAGCCCAAAGAGTTAAGGCCCTGAAGGCAGCTGGAGGAGCAGGCAAAGTTGGAAAAGGAAGGAAAAACAGCAGCTGCTCTGGTTTTGAAGGGGGATAAATGGGCTTATCCTCCTTCTGGCCTAAGAAGCAGAGAAAATGCATTCTGTTCTGATTATAAATTCCCACTTTGCAGAAGGAACTCTCCTAAACACTGATCGGTACCTCTCGGGTGGGAAAAACTGAGCTACAGTGAGTCATTTCCAGCGTACCAACAATGGCCTCGTCTTCTCCCTCTGCCCCTGCCCAGATACAGGAAAGCCTGGGGAGAGTCATGAAAGAACTGCCCCCAGGGGAGCCCATTTCTTAGCCTCGGCAGGCTGGCAAGCCCTGGGAAGCAGCCTGGGCTGGGCGGGGAGCACAGGTGGCGCCCTTTGTGCCCTCTCTGAGGCTGTGCCCAGGGCCGCAGGCTGCATACTTCCGGACAATGGCCATGGGCACTGTGAAGGGACTCTAGGAGCCTGGTGGCTTTGTTTGAAGCTCTGAGAAAATTGTGCAGTTCTGTGTACTTGGGCTGCCCTGGGGGCATGGAGGCCTTTGGAAAAGGCTGCCAGGAGGAAACAGAACCCCCCTTCCCAACCCTCAGTTCTTAGAGAGCAGGGTCAGTGCCCCTATTAGGGTATGATAGCATCCCTCCTTTACTCTCAGGATCAGGAACAACTTAAGCTAAATTAGCCCTGGCTGGACCAGTTTTCTATGATTTTATTTCCTTGACCTTTAGAGAGAGAATTTTGTATTTGGGACACAGGGAGGAATATTAGCGGACAGCGTCAGGGGTGCGGCCAAGGCGTAGCCCTTAGGGTCTGCTCTGTGTTTCCCTATAGCCTCCCTCTGCGCTTCTGGGTGAATGTGATCAAGAACCCCCAGTTTGTATTTGACATCCACAAAGGCAGCATCACGGACGCCTGCCTCTCCGTGGTGGCCCAGACCTTCATGGACTCTTGCTCAACATCAGAGCACCGGCTGGGCAAGGACTCCCCCTCCAATAAGCTGCTGTACGCCAAGGACATTCCCAGCTACAAGAGCTGGGTGGAGAGGTCAGTAGCACCCTGAGGATAGGTCAATGCCACATATGCCTGCTCCATTCTCTACCCTGTGGGTTTCACTCACCCAGGACTCACTACTGAGTTTGGTACCTTTGTACACGTCCTGGTCCTTTCCTTCGTCTATACTTCCTGTGGTAGGGAGGAAGGAAAGTTTGGTGCCCTTGGAAATTAGATTATTATCATCATCCTAATTACCATTTATTGAGCACATGCTAAGTACCCAGCTGTAATAAAGACTTTGTCTGTGCCATTTCATTAAAATATCCAACAGAGTTGTGAAGTAAGTATTATTATCATCTCCCTAAGAAAACTGTGGCACTGGGAGAGGCTAAGTAACTTGCCCAAGGTCAAACAGCTAGCAGGTAGCAGAGCTGAGATTTCAGTACAAGGAGTCTGGTCAAAGTCTGGGCTTTTAACCACTCTGCGGGGCACTAGAGCCAGGAGCTCAAAGCTGGATGGACTCTGGCCTTTTATGGGGGCCTGTCTCTATGCCTCAACCTCAGACTAAAGCAGGAGGCCAGAGGAAGCCACCTCAGAAGAGAAATAGGGAGGCACCAGTGAATGGGGACACCTCATGATCACAAAAGGCCTGGGCTCAGGGTAGGTGTAGGCAGGCATTTGCTGAGCTCCCGTCCAGGAGCCTATCCTCTCTACACAGATACTATGCAGACATCGCCAAGCTCCCCGCCATCAGTGACCAGGACATGAACGCCTACCTCGCTGAGCAGTCCCGCCTGCATGCTGTGGAGTTCAACATGCTCAGTGCCCTCAATGAGATCTACTCCTACGTCAGCAAGTACAGCGAAGAGGTAAGACAGGGCCCCAGAGGGGACAGAAATCAGCACACAGTAAGCAAGGTGGTTAAACAGAATACCTGTCCAAGTCCTTGAATAACAGCATTAGAGGGTAACTTAGAAAACACAAACATGAGGGCAAAAACACCTGAGCTCAAAAGTCATTCCAATTCCCTTAGAAGGCAGCCTCACCTCTCCTGATTCATTGGGTACTTCCTTACACGTTGCGTTATGTTTCACTCATTGTTCATGCAATAAATAACACTTCTAATAGTGTCATGATTTTCCAGTTGAAAGTGTTGTATGATTCACTTCATTCTTTCTTAAATAATTAATTTGATTCTTCTTTGTGCTTGGGCACATCCTGTCAGTTATATTTCAGATATGCAGGGGGACCTTAACATGAGTAGAGGTTAAATAGAATAGCTTCAGAGAATTCACAAGTTACATGTTAGCATTGTACCTGAAAGAAGTGTTAGTGATGATGATGATGCTAACAGTAATAATAGTAGTAGTAGCTAACATATAGCACTTCCTGTATGCCAAATACTGTTTTAAACACCTTGAATAGTAGCTAACACTTACATAGCACTTCCTATATGCCAAATACTGTTTTAAACCCCCCTTGAACAACACAGGTTTGAATTGTCCAGGTCCACTTGTCTGTGGATTTTTTTCAATTGATCACAGTTCAGTTGACCTGCATAGGTCAAACCTGCATTGTTAAAGGTCAAACCTGCATTGTTAATTCTGCTGCTGGGAATCCGCCTATGCACAGGGGTGACTGTAATTTTAGGAGAACCTTCTGTGTGGGTTGTCAGCACCCATAACCCCTGTGTTGTTCAAGGGTATACATACACACACACACACACACACGCATGTATATACACACACACAGGGTCCGGCACAAATAATGCCCCTTTTTAATTATAAGATAAGTATGTAACTCTGTAATATAACAATATCACACTCAGGCACACCATATGATATTTTAGGTGAAATGTTCAAATTAAAACTATAAATTACTACACCTGTATTATTACCCTACCAACCAAGTGAAGCAGGCATTACTTCTGCCGGACTCTGTATAAACATACATGCACACATACATATATAGAGTTAATCATATACATTATTTAAGGTTTTGTTCTTTAGAGCAGAATGGAAAAGCAGGTAGAAGGATGGAGGATTTGGAACGTGGCGTATTCTCTACTGAGTCCTGAAGTCTTCCCCACCTTTGTTTTGTTCCTCAGCTCATTGGGGCGCTAGAGCAGGATGAGCAGGCCCGGCGCCAGCGGCTGGCGTACAAGGTGGAACAGCTCATAAATGCTATGTCCATTGAGAGCTGAGAGATGGAGCCTCCCATTCCTGGGAAGAGGGACCCATGAAAGCTGTCACACTGGGAGTCTCAGAAGGAAGGACAAGTGAAAGGGATCAGACGCCAGAGCTTGCTGTCTCCTGAGACCCCATCTCAGGGAGAGGGGAGGGCCCCTCTCCCCATCCCAGCCAAGTTTCCTCACAGGTAGTTCCTGCAGGGAGAGACCATGGGCGTCAACAGTCCCCAGGGCGAACAAGAGAGAAGCAGGGCCGTGGAGGAGGTGGTTCTTCAAGCTGAGAGGCACGAGCTGGGCCGATTCTGCCTCTGTGACTGCTGCTTTGCATGAAAACTCATTTGATGTATATTGGGGAAATAATGAGAACTTTATTTAATTTTTTTTAAGAAAAAGGAAAACCAGAAATAAAACAAAACAAAAACCTCCCTGTTAATCCCGTCCAACTTTTGTTGAATTCTGGTTTCTACCCCACTTTCTTCTTTCACCCCCGTCCCTCCTTTATGTAACTCCTGCTTCCAAACGCCAGAAAAAACCTACAAAGAGATGCTGGGGAAAATTGGAGGGAAAATGATTGTTTCTTTTCTCTTGAAATTAAAAATAATAATAATAAATGAGGAGAAGAAGAATGAGCACAAGTTTGCACTAAACACTTTGCGAAACTAGAGGCCAGTAAAACCTGGAATTACCCCGGCAGCCAGAAGAGCGTGGGAACCGCAGGACTTGCACCAACTGCAAAGCCATCGAGCAGCTCAGCCTGGCCGACGGGAAATCGAGCTTTACCGACCACACACCTGTATATTCTCATCTCTTGAGAGGACATATGTGTCTCTGGAGTACCAATGCTTATTGCTACTGTTTGTTTTTCTTATATGTGTGTATGTGTGTTTGTTTTTGTTTTATTTAATCCCGAACCTCAACCAATGAGGAGCTGATCTTTGGTACTTTTCCTTTTCATTTCCCTAAAGTTACTAATAGAAGTGTGGGAGAGGTGGGCCTCTCTCAGACCAGACGCCTGGCCTCCCTGAGGACATTGAGCAGCTCTGCCTTACATCAGTCACTGTCATAACCAATGCGCCCTGGAGAAAGGGCTTGGAGGCATGTGGGCCAGGCCTCCAGGAGGTTCCATGTGGGGGCATGGGTGTTTGGCTTCGGATTCCATTCCACTAGTGGTTTTTACAATTAAAGAGAAAGCAAAAATAAAACACTGTTTACAGCAAGCAATACTTGAGAAGCATAGGTTAAAGAAGCTGCAGTATTTATTGTTATGCTTTCTTTCTTTCATTCTCTCGTGCCTGGAGAGGGGAGACAACCCTTCGCTCATATGTGGAAGCTCCTGAGTGAGCACCTGCTCAGGAGAAACGACTGTAGCATCCCCACATGACTGTCTTCTGCCTCTCTTGTCCTTAAGAGTTTGAAGGAAAAGTGGGTGGCTTCCCACTGGGCTCCTTTCCTGCTCTCTCCTGCTGACACCTAAAACCATGATGACCAACTCTTCTGAGTATAGTTTCCAAACAAAGAGACCAAAGCTCCACACCCTAGTCCAGAGGACCCATGGAAGCCAGTGAGACTCATCAAGAGGAAAAGGGCTCTGTTAGGGGCAGGATCTTGGTGACCAGGACAGCCGAGTTTCCAAGCCTCCCACATTGGCAAGGATCCAAGCAGACAGCTCCAACTTCTCTACAAGCAGCACCAAAATGTGGGCAAAGGAGGACAAGAGAAAGGCAAAGGGATGGGAAGGGGGGCAGGCAGGAGAGGACCAACCTCCTCTTTCCACCTACTTCTCAAAGGGCTGCAATGCTGTGAGAAACTGGACCAGCCATCCCCAGAGAGACCAGACCAGGGTCATTTCCTCTGTAAATAACTCCGGGCTCCAGCCTCTCTGTGCCCTGATATACCTCCAAAGAAGTCCAACTTCTAGAGGCTCTGCTGACCACATTGGATTCCCAGGGAAGGGCTGGGGGTGGGGGAGCTCTGAGGGCTGGCTTTCATCCCTGGTGTGTGGCTTTGGATTGCTGAGCTAACCACACAGCAGACATCGCCTGGTATTCTCAGCTCCAGTTTCTTGCCTAAATGCAGCTGACAAATGGGAAGAGAAGGGCATTCAGCAAAATACTCAGGAAACTTGCTTGTTTTCATTATAATTCACAACCAGCCATGCCAAGGCCACTTTCTTCTGATAATCCACTTCTGTTAAAGTTTCTCTGGGCCCTATTAACAGCCTGAAAGAAATACTAATGACTGGCCTTCCTCACTAAGCCAAAGTGTTGACTCTTCACAGCGCCCAAAACTTATCATCTCGGAGCTTATGGCTTAAGGAGATAAAAAGAGATATGGGCAAGAGGAATGTGAGCAAAGAACTTTGTGCTACCCACACACACATACACACAAAATCCAGCCCACCTCATTTTACTTCTGAACTCTGAATGAAGGCTTTCTCTTCACACCACTGCTCAAACTGTCATCCTGAACTTTGCTGCACCAAGAAGTAAAAGCAAGTTAGCCATGTCAGTTGCATCTTAACTTTCCCACCTCTCTTCAGCAGCTACTTCTGGTGACCATTTACTGCCGCCGGGGATGCTTCCTTGAGGGTTTTTGGAGAGTGTAGAGAATGCTGCAGGATGGGGTGCAGATTGGAGAGTAGACAGAAGAGGAGTCAGAGCTGGCAAGAGTGGCTTGGCCACATTTCTCAGGGTGCCATGAGAGAATTGTGGAAGTTGGGTTGGCAAAGGAAGTGGCAGAGAGGCACGCCTGAGAAAGGAATTACAAAAAAGGAAAAGTCGGTTGGATTCAAGCCAGGGCAGCCCCTTCCCTGGCTTCTCACCTATCCTGCAGCGGCTCTTGACTTTGGGTCACCAAGAGCCAATGCCCTGTGGAACAGGGAGGAGAGGAAGTTGGCTGGCCGCACTCCTCACTATTATCCAATCTGAAGATATTTTGACCTTGAGTGAAGAGTAAGTATTAAAGTCCATGCTCCTCCCCAACATGAAGTCATTGATCTTGGAGGGAGGCAGGGAAAGAAGTCAATCCAACTTCATTTTGTTTTATTGATCTGCCCAAGAGACAAATCTCTGGAAAAGGAACAGGATCCCAGAAATGTGTTTGGCAAGCAGGGTGCTAAAGGGCAACATGGAGATGGACAAGATGTCCGTCTTGGTGGAACAAGTCACTCCCAGCCGGCTGGCTGCAGCTTCCTGCCCTCAGCATTGTGTCAGGTACTTCCGTGCTGGCTCCCCTTCCCTCTGCACAGCACGTCTCTCAGAATCATTTTCAATCCACCCCTGGCAGAGAGCTCCTCCTCCTTGCAGAGTCCAGTCATTGAGGCTTGGATCAGCGAGAGACCTTTTTCTTACATTCATTCAGGGAAACTTCAGACCTGCAACTATTTTCTAGGCACTGCTCTATGTGCTGAGAAACAGCAACCAACAAGACCAGGAAGGGCCTTCTTCTAGCAAATTTAGTATTTGGACTGCTGGTTCCTGCCACCAGCTTAGCAGGTACAGTTCTCTGTGCCCACCTGCAGGGGGCAGGAGTTTTCTAGAAAGGGGCCTGAAAGAAGAAGGAAGAAAGCCGACCAACCCAACTGCCTTACCTTATTCAGGGGATATTACTGGGGCAATAGAGCCTCCCTCATTTCCACTGCCACTGTCTGTTGTGGTGACACTTCCCCTGCTGCTTGAGCTCCTGATCTTCCTTCATTTCCACCCAATCAGGACAAGAAATAGCAATGGAGGCTCCTGGCCCTGCTGTGCATGAAGCAGAAGTAATGCATGGGTGTGCTAGACTAAAATTGGCCTGGGCAGAACACATAGAGAATGCCTGAAAGCCTCTGGCTGATAAATCTCCAGGTGCATTCCTATTGCCACACCTGGCCCCATTAACCCGCAGCCATTAAATACCGAGCCTCTGGGGGAAGCCGTCTTTTCTCAGCCAATGGCTCCTGGGGCCTGGCTGCAGACAGGAAAGAACTGAGACTGGGGGCAGAGGAGGCTCCATGGGTGAGAAAATGCAAAGCAGCCTCATAGACAAAAGTACATGTAGGAGAGGATCCCGCAGGGAGACTTGTCGGGGGCGAAGTTCAGGAGAAGCCTTGGCAACAAGCTTTGAGAAAATGGTGCATCCTCTTCATAACTCCAAATCTCTCTTCTCCCCTCCCTTCCTCTTGGCTTTCCCAGTGAGTGCAGTGTCAGCTACTGGGGTTCAGTGATGCCACCAATGAAGGATAAAGTTTCATTCTTGGAATCAGGAAAGTCCTGGGAGAGAATCAAGACCACAACTTGTCACACAAGGTGACCCCCGGCAAGCAAACCGGAGCTTCTCGGCCTTCCACAGATGTCTTCCCCTCACACTCCTCACATGAAAGAAGCTCTGTCTTCAGACCGGGCTCTCCCCTCTCTGCAGTGCGTCCTGCACCTCCTGTCCAAGCTAAAGGAGGGTGGGCGGATCCTCTGGCTTTCAGTCAAGAGCCTGACTTTCTGCCCTCCTTACTGGCATTACAGGTGGAAAGCAAAATGGAAAGCAGTCCCCTCCATACAGAGCAGGTGCCCTCAAGTGTGTCAGGGAGGAAAGGACAAGCTCCTTATCCCATGAGACGAGGGACCTGGGCCCACTTGCCTCTCCCCACGACTTCTACCCAAACCCACTCTTCCTGACACACTGGAATCTGTATTATATATATTTTTAAGACAATGCAACGATAGTTGTCTGGTTTTGTTGTTTTTACAGGTGTTGTGGAATAAAAAATTGCAAGAAAATTAAGTATTTAAAACGTTCCAATAAATAGGGTTTTTTGTTATTCTAATATATTATTGTGTACCTATTGTAAATATGAAACACTCCTATTTTGCAAGCCAAGGACACAATTTGTACTGTTGTTATATATAAATAAAGTTTACTGGATAAAAAATACCCTTAAATCTTTATGTAAACTTGATTGTTAGCAGCATATATGCAGAAGAATATTTCACAGCATATTTGAGAAGCAGGGTATCACATACAGATGAGCTAAGTTGTTTTGGGGGGCTTCTGGAATTCTCTCTGGAGCCAGAGGTTATTAATGTCCAGTCATCACACACACACACACACGCTGCTCCAGCTCGTACCTGTAGGTGAACACTGCCCTCTAGCCCCAAGGCCCCAGAATATAGCTTTTCTCTGACAAAAGACTGACAGGGCAGAGGCGTTTTAGATTGAGGCACTTGCCCAGGGGTGAATGAGGCCTCTGAAGAATGAGGAGACTGCCCCTAACCCTTCCTGAAAATTACATCCATTCATTTATACAAAACTTGTATTAAGCATCTACCATGGCTTGGCATTGTGGCAAATGCCCTGGGATAAAATAAAAACTGAGAGGCCGGGTCCTTGTCCTCCCCAGCCTTGTAGTGTGATGAAAACCATAAGGCTTCTGAAAAAGGAATGTCCCCACCATGCTACGAGAAGTGTGTTTTTGTTGTCTCTTATTTCCAGTTGAGGGATTAAGGAAAGTCAATGGAAAGGTATTAGACAGTGTGCACCTCCAGACCCAGCACAGGGGAAATGGAGAAGATAAAGCAGGTGGGCAGATATGAGGGCATCATGCTCCCTCTGCTGTTGGTACATTTTCTTTTCCAATTTCCTTGCTCATACCCCAAAGTGTGTGGGTGTTACTTCCACTCTTGGCCAGTGAAGAGGACCCATGTGGATAACTAAAGAACCTGTCCATGTGACATCTCAGCTGAGAGGGCCAGCAACTGCTGCTCACACCCTTCCTGAAAATGAGCTGAGAACCATTTTCGGGCCCCACTTCTATGTGTCTGGCAATGAGAGTCAAGTCTGCTAGAGGGGGAGATGCCTGCGCTCTGACGGCAGAGGTAGCTGCTGCCTTCACAGTGCCGCCATCTGCCCAGGGAGACACGGACCCTGCTGTCAGGGACAGCCCCATCTTATGTGGACTCTGACACTGTAAGAATGGGGCTTGGGACTCAAAAAACAAAAGCATGTCAACAAATGCGTTTTAATAGATACCATGTGAGCTAGAGTTGTAGAAGGATCATAGATTCAAAGAGAAAATACCTGTGAAGATTTTTCAGTCCCTACTTTGTAGCCTCTGAGTTGATGGTGTTTACACACACACACACACACACACACACACACTCACTCAATTCCCTGTGAGACAGGAGAGATGCAAATGCTGGGCCTGAGGGTGAGAAAAATGCAAACACGACATCCTGAAGAGCAGGAGCAGAGCAAGCCTGTGTGTAATTAGTGCATTGTTTCCAATTGCACGAAGGGTTTGTGAGCTTGTGAGTGCAGGGGCCATGGGCCATTTGACTAACATTACTGACATTAAACCATCCTCTGCTTCTCTTTTAAATGCAGCCCTAGAGCACTGGAAGAGCTCCGTTCCACCACAGTGAAAAACCAGTGATCATTTCTCAGCAGAGCCGTAATGTGACCCTGTCGAGCTCCTGCTGAGAGTTTGGTTAGAGGAGATGGGCCTCTGTCAGTGTCCGAAGAGGCCCTGGAGTTGGCTGGGACACAGACCAGATAGAGTGGGCCCTTTCTTCATATGGGGTCCTTGCACCCCAGAGTTCCCTGCCACAGTCCATCATCCCTTAGCAACTTGGGCTTGGAGGACCTCTATTATTAAATATCCGCTGCCGGAACTACTGTCCTCAGGAAGGAAGAGGTGGGGAGGAGGAATGTGCCAGGTGCCTATCTGTCCCGTTTACAGGACAAAGTACTCTGAGGGCCAGGCCCCCAGCACATGCCCAGTAACAATGTTCTGAATGAATACCTGCTTGAAAAATGAATGTTGTGAACCACTTATCATATCCCAAGCCCTGGAACGTCTTCTCTTTTAGGCCTCTTAATAACATATGATGGGAGTATTCCATTTTTATAGTCTGAGGCTCAGAGAGGTTAAGGGATTTCCCTAAGGTCACATAGCTACTAAGTGATACAGCCACTGAGGTCTGACTCCAGAGGTCAGATCCTACACAGGATCTGCCTTTCTGATCTTGCACAAATCTGCCCTTTGTTATCTCTAGAGTCACTTAATCCTTGGAAGTCTTCCTCAGAAATGGATCCTTCCTCTTAGAACAAGCAGGTGCGATGGGATCACTCTTGGGCATTCATTAATATTTGTTCAACACAATTGCTATTGATTCATTGCTTGAAGTGAGCATGACACTAGACTGGGCACCATTAGGCACACAAAGGGGTGGGGCACCTAATTTGAAGCTTTCTCAGATTTTACAATCTAATGTGAACACCGAATTCAAAGAGAGCAAGATTCATCCTTTTTCTTCATTTTTACTACAAATGCAAAATAATTTTGCCCAACTGCCGCAATAGGAGCCTCAGAGTGCTGGGCTCCTCAGTTTGAGGGAAACCCACATGATAAGCCACTGGAGAGAACTCTGGGAAGTGGGTATTGCGGGTAAATGTGTGTTTGATCATATTGGCACTGTGAGCTGTCGATCCCCTCAGCTCAGCAACAGACAGATGAGCTGACAGACAGATGAGGTTGCACTGTGTTTGGCAGCTAGAAGCTGGGAGCCTAATTTGGGGCCCACCAGTAGCACGTGTTTAGGACTTTCTGCTGCGTGTTAAGTAATATGATATATGTTAACTAATATTACATATAATATATAGTAAGTAATAATAGACTTATAGCAAGTAATAGTACACTACTGATCTGATTCCTGGCTTTGCTTTACGTCTCTGCCTCATTTTTCTTGAGTCTTCACTCCCTACGCCTTTCCAGTTGCTGGGTTTCATGTATCCCTAAGAGCACAGGCCTCGGATTTAAGTTGCCTGCAATTGAATTCCATCCCAAAGATGAGTGGTCTGGGGCAAGTTACATCATCTCTCTATGTATCAATTTTCAAATCTATAAAATGGGTATGCTGTGTCTTCACCCAAGGACATGTTGTTTTCATTGCTTTTAGAGAGAGAGGGAGAGGCAGGGGTGGAGTAGGGTAGAGAGAGAGAGAGAGACACCAATGTGAGAGAAACATTGATTGGCTGCCTTCTCACATGAGCCCCGACCTGGGATTGAACCCACAACTTGGGTATGTTCCCTGATGGGGAATCAAACCCATGACATTGTGTTTTGCTGGACAGTGTTCCAACCAACTGAGCCACACTGGTCAGGGCAGGTATGCTGTGTCTTAAATAGGGCTCTTGTAGGAGTTAAACAAGACATTGTATGTAATAGGGTCCACAGATATTACAAAAGGCAAATGAGAGATAGAATTAGCTAGAAATTCTTCTTTTAGAGATAGTTCCACAGGACCTACAGGCAGGAGGAAACGAGGGTCTCTATCTAGCTGTAGGATGAAGTTGAATTAATGCTCATAGATTTCAGAAGTGGAAGTTGGTACCTGAGAGGTAAGCCCTCAGAGGACTAGGCATGGATGCCGACCAAGGAAAACAGGAGATGAATCAAGGTTTGCCCAAAGACAGAACCAGCTAGGAACCAGTCAGTTAATAATGCTACAGGTAAATAAAGTAGCAGAGAGAAATGAATCAAGCCAGATCTCCACATGCTCAAGTCACAGATAGAGTCCATTTGGCTACAAAATCAGTAGATAGCTTTCTGAAGCCTGACCAGGACCAGGGTCCAAAAGGTATTTGGAGCCTAGTAGGTAAGATAGCCCATTCACCTGGAGAGCCAGGAGGCAGATCAGGCCCACAGCCTCAGGGCAGGGGAAGCGGGAGTAGGGTAAGTAGGCTGGAGGCAAAAGGCAGAGACCCCAGGGGAAAGGTGATTCCCAGGGAGAAGCCAGGAAAGGTGAATAGGAGAGCAAACGGAATACTCGCCAGACCTGGGAGGGGGCCCTCATCTGTGTCTCTTCTCAGAGAAGTCTGTGCACCTCCATCTACAACAGTTTCAGGTGAGTGTACTAGTCAGACCAATAGTGTGTGTGTGTGTGTGTGTGTGTGTGTGTGTATGTGTGTGTCTGTGTGTCTGTGTGTCTGTGTTCGTGTGTAGATGGGTAGATAGCAACAGAGGCAGAGAAATTTTAGGGAATTTATGGAATTGGCTCACATAACTTTAGGAGCTGACAAGTCTAAAATCTTCAGGGCAAGCTGGCAAGCTAGTGGCTGCAGCAAGCATTGCGGTTGTAGTCTTGAGTCGGAAGACAACCCAGAAGCAGAATTTCTTCCTCTTTGGCAAACCTCAGCTTTGATCTTCAGGCCTTCAAATGTCAGGTGAGGCCCACCCACATTACAGCAGGAAATACGTTTTGCTCAAAGTCTACTGAATGCAAATGTTAATCTGATCTAAAAAATGGCTTTGCAGCAACATCTAGACTGATGTTTGACTGAACAACTGGGCACCATAACCTAGCTAAGTGGACACAAACAATTAACCATCACAGGGAGGAAAAGTCAACACGCTATCAAACACCGGAGCTGAACGCAGTGTGTGTCATCTGTGAATCCATTCACTTCGGTGCTTTTTTTTATTGTGGTAAAATACACATAACATAAAATTTCCCATCTCAACCATTTTAAGCAGACAGGTCAGTGGTATTAAATACATTCACATTGTTGTGCAACCATCGCCACCACCCATCCTCATGACTCTGTTCACCTTGTAAAACTCAAACTCTACACCCACTAATGATAGCTCTCCATTCTCCCCTCACCCCAGCCCCTGGCAACCTCGAGGAATCCCTTAGTTTCCCAGTAGAAATGCTTCTTTAAATCCCAACCTTTGCTAAGTAACCAAAAGAGAAAAGGGACAGACATCAACAAGGTATGAAGTGCTCCAGATGCCAAGAATTGGGGCAGGGATAGTGGGGTGGAGTGGGAAAAGGGAGGGTTTCTGCTCCAGATCAGGGAAGAGAGGCTCGTCATGGGGAATAAAACAAAATAAGAAAACCTGGAAACCACCTCCTCCTCTGCTTTTTCCACTGAACTCATAAATGTCTATATAATCCTAGTCCTCTAATAAGAGCTCCACCTGAGGATCAAAGATGGAGGCATAGGTAGACACACTGTGCCTCCTCGTACAACCAAAAGAAGGACAACAACAAATTTTAAAACAAAAAACAACCAGAACTGACAGAAAATCGAACTGTATGAAAGTCCGACAACCAAGGAACTAAAGGAGAAACTTTCATCCACACAGGTAGGAGGGGCGAGACGGGCCGGAGAGGACTCACGC
>VMDR010006107.1:0-47379 GCA_007922815.1 Macrotus californicus
TCTAAGCCCCATGCTCATGTATAGAGATGTTAGCCACAGAGATACTCCTGGATACCTCTAGTTACAGAAGGGAGCAGCCACCTTTACTGTCTGTGATGTTTTAGCCACTTCAGTGGTGAAGACATTGGAAAAACCATGTAAGGCCAGCAGTGGCTTATAGACCTTTGCTTTCTCTTAACATTACCTCTGGCCTTAAATAAGAACTATGAAAAAACACTTGAATTCCTTATTTAAATTTTTTACTTTTAGCTCTTTTGGCAAAATATATGAGTCGTTTTCAGAAGAGACTCCAAATTGGTGGCTGAATACCTTTACCCCAGTCTACTTTAAGTTAAATAAATAATGTCAAATCTTAGAAGATGCTTTTTTGGAGAGTAAAAAGGCTTGACTTATTTTTGTAAAGTGATATTCCAAAGACAAGTTGTTGAAATGGCTGTGTTTTGTAAGGATCTCAAAGTCCCCTTGCCTCAGGATTTCTGGAAGTTGTATTAGTTCTGTTTTATAAAAAACATAAACTGAAGCCTAGAGAAGTTGAGAGACCTTCTCTAGGGTATACAGTGAGTTCCCATATGGGAAGAAGGAACTTTTGTCTTGGGGCTAAAATTCTGCCATCTCTCAGTTCTGCTGGTCAAGGGAGGGGTGGGAGTGGGAAGAGGCTGCAGTCTGCCTCCTGGCCGATGCCTTGAGTTGGTTGAGGTCAGCCAGAGAGGAAGGCTGTGTCATGGTGATGCTTTGATTTATGTTGGTGTGTGATTTATCCACTCTGTTAGACAAGCTACTTTCTTCCCCTATTCCTCAGGCAGTCTCATTGCTGGAGATGACTGTCAGCTGCTTTCTCTGCGTAGCCACCATCACATGCCCCAGCACCGGAGCCTGGGAAGCCTGACCACAGACCAGCATCTCTGAGGCATGAATAATTAGGTAGGCATAATGGAAGGCACTCACTCTACCCTCCAATTGTGTAAGCCCATTACTGAACTCTGCCACATCAGCTTCTATCTTCCAAGGGGGGAAGTCAGAGGATTTTCGTACAAGGGCACTGTAACTCTAGACAGATTCAATAAAGGGTTTCATAACTGCTACCAAGTCAGGGAGGGGTCAGACATCATCAGCCTTAGCCTGCAGCCAAATGAACATCCGGGAGACATATTTTTCAAGCAGACTCCCACGAAAGACATTCTCACTGAGCTATACAAACTCACAGCGGAGAGGGAGAGACTGCTGGACAACCTTCTAAGCTCAGACCACATCCTGGGAATCACAATGGGGAACCAGGAAGGGAAGCTGCCGGAGCTGTCGGTGAGCCTGGCCCCCGAGGACGATTGTTTCCAGAGTGCTGGCGACTGGCAGGGTGAGCCCCTCGTGGGCTGTCTCAATAAGAGGAGCACCCATGGGAACAAAAAGCCCCGGAGGTTTGGTGGAAGCAGAGAGAGAGTGGAGGTGCTGCCACAGAAGGGGACAAGAAGGAAAGGACATGGGGGCCAGGAATCGGCTCCGCAGATGGGGAGGGACCACATCTGTTCTAGCAACTCCATTCCTCCTTCTCGATCAAGGCCTGATCTTTGGCTTCTAGAGGAGAGAGGCAACTTGCTCCCAAGAAGGCCATGTACCTCTTCCCTGCAGAGGACAGAAAGCTGCCCGCCAGAGATCCCCAGGACACTGGACCCTGACCCTGGCTTTGGGAGCTTCGGTGTGGCTTCCAAGGATGCTAAGCTTGGAAGAGGAGGGTTGCCCCCTGCCTGCAGCTCCACAGAGCCAGGAGATGGTCGTGCTGGGGGGCTACAGAGGGCACCTCGCAGGCTGGCACGTCAGCAAACACGTTTCTCAGGAAGTCACGAGGATGCTGCGAAGCCCCCACATGCAGAGAGGGGCCCGAGGAAGTCTACCGAGCAGGCTCAAAAGAAGAAACCTGTTTCCAAAGTGGTGGCCAAAGTCCAAGATCTGTCTGCTCAGGTACAGAGAGTAGTTAAAACGCATCCTGAGGGTGAAGGAAGGATTGCTTTTTGCCCTGGAGCCCAAGCTGAGTTCATACCTAGTGCAGACTTGCTCAGCCTCCGAGGAGCCAAGGCTGGAGCTCATGGTTCCAAGCAGCGGAGCAAAAAGCAGCAAGGGGACAGGTCATTGCAGTCATCGGCCAGGGAATACCCTCCAGCCAGCATCGAGGCGGCTGTGAACAAGGTCCTCCTGAAGGTGATAGAGAGTGAGAAGTTAGTTGAAGCCACTCAAGGGAAGAGGCTGGGCTTCCCCCACAGCACTACGGCCACCCACACCCTCCCAGACTCTAGAAGCAAGAGGAGAGCTGAGCTGTCTCTGAGTGGCCATAAAACCTTGTTTCTGGACCTGCCCCACAGCGCTGGCCCTGACTCCTCACAGGGCGGAGGTGAGGAGAAGAGGCCGACTCCCCCAGCACTGGCAGCCCTGGACATGGTATTTAATAATTCATTCTCTCAGTCTGGCATAAACAAACGGATGTCACCTGTTCCCTCACCTCTATCTCCAAGGCCTCCCAGCCCTCAGCAGCATCACAGGATCCTCCGGCTGCCTGGCGAGAGGGAAGCCGCTCTTGATGACTCTCCTGCTGCAAAGAGCGGTACCTTCTCTGGGTCCACCTCTGCTGACACCTTGGAGCCATCATCCTCTGCGAAGGTCACGGAGACCAAAGGAGCCAGCTCGGCCTTCCTCAGAGCAGACCAACCTCGGTTGGTGCCTGGGGAACCTTTGGAAAAGAGCTTGGGGCCCGGGAGGATCACAGCTCAGCCTCAGCACCAGTCGCCTCCAGGTTAGTCCCTGTTTAAGATGCTTTACATCTGTTTTTTCAGTGGTTCACAAACTGCTTATACTATTCAGAGGCTGGTTAAGTAACAATGAACCAAAATCCCTGAGACTGTTAGTCAATTCTCCTTATAGCAAGGAAACCGGGAGTGGTATAGGGGAGTGTGGAGATTGTGAGGATCGTGGTAACTTACAGAGTCGGGGGTGTAGCTGCTTCCAGAAGCAGTGCTTTGTGCGTGTCTTCATTTTATTTTATTTTGGCAGGCATATGCTAAGGCTGCCTCTGTGGTTGTTAAACACAGGCCTCTCAAAGGAAAAAGGAATGAATGGGCAGAGAGAAGTAGCACCTTATAGCTGCCTTTGGTGCAAACACTGGGTCATTGGCCACTTGACCTAGGCTTTGCTGCTTGTGCTGATGGAGTGGCTTGCGTGTGCTAGGATTCTCCAGGCAGAAGAGCAAGAGCATGCTGTGCACTGGCTTCTGTCTGTTGTCATTTGTTTTTGTTTTTAGTAATCACCTTCACAGTGTCATGATCTTATGCCCAAACCCTTTTTTTGTTTGTTTTTACCAGAGGAGAGATTAATTCAGTCTAATTTGAGGAGACTTAGTTCAGATTTTCTTTTACTCTGTTTTTTTAATCTCCTAAAGGAGCACAAAGTAATGTTTATCCTGAAGTTGTAACTTATTTATAGGTTACTACTGCTACTGGTGTAGCATGGGTTTTTACCCAAAAGGACTTAAAGAGATAATCTGGCTTGTATGCTTAACGTGATTTGAAATTTTACAGGAACATAATTAGGGGGTTCTGTAGGTGGGTTGAGTAAGACCAAAAAAAGAAAAAAAGCGTATAAATGCCACTCCTGTCTTCATTACGTTCTCCAGGCCAGTGTGGCCAGATGCTCAGGGCCTTGTATGCCAGTGGGTGGGTAACAGGTTCCTTTTCAGTGGCCCTTTAACAGCATATGGTCAATGCTCTGTCCTAGGGAATAGTTTGTAATACAATATAGGGTGTCTTAAAGGTTGGAGCAAACATCCTGGCAGTTTTTGAGATAAAAATACCTAGCTAGGAGGGAAAAACTTTAAAAGCTTTCTGTCCATTTTGAATTCTTGACATTTGATAAATTTCTCTAAGTCATTGGTCCGGGGGTGGCTCTTTTAAAAATGTGGTAAAGGGTTTCATCTTATTTTTGTAGTATGCTGATCTTAGTTTGATGAGACTTGCTTTTTTCATAGTATAACCTATCTGTATCACCAAGAAAGCCATAGAATTAAAGATTTTATAGCATGTATCCCTAAACCCTAGTGATGAAAAGTCTTTCTCCCTGTGGATACTTCGAAATACTTGGAAAGGAAGCTCTCTGCAAATAGTAGGTGAGAAACTTTTGGAGACATGGGTGTGGAGTGGTTACCTTCACTCTGAAGGGTCTTTTCAGAAATCACGCCAGTTCTAGGATTGTACGTGCCCTTCATCCGGAAACTGTACAGTAAATACACTGGGCTTCAGTAAACTCTTTCCTCCTGATTTAGAATTATCTTTTTATTTTGTTGTCCTTTTTCTATATAAAAATATTATAAAAGCTCTGTTGTATCTGGGTCAAGGCAGGCACACAGAGGACATTCAGTTTCTAGGTGACTGACCTTGAGCCCACTGAAGGGCAAGTTCAACAGATGATCATTTTTTCCTTTGGCTTCTTCATAGACTTGCTCAGAACCATGCCCTTTACTTTGGTTCCAGATCTTCCACTGGGATTGTTAGTAGCCCTTTCTGAAGCCAGTCATTAAAATCAGGGATTCCTTCACAGGAAGACTGCCTGTGCTTTAACTTCATAAAAGGAGTTGGAAAGGGAAGGAGAATAGGAGGGTGGAGTGACCATTTTTTTCTGGCATGGGTAACTTTCCTTTTGCTGGGACCTTTGCCTAGGACATCCAAACATGACCTCTTATCTTGGCCGTCCTTTGAAAACCAGGAAGGGAGGGAGTTCTCCAGAGAGTATTTCTGATCTGTTTCCTGTGTTCTTGTCCCCTTTCCTCTCTTTAATCCCCCTTTTCTGTAGCCATGAGTCCTCTTTATATTCTGGATCCTTCAGTGGCTTTCAGCAGCTGGTGGGTTCTCATAGGGAGACTTTTCCTGCTTCCAGCTGTCTGCGTCTTTCCCTTTATTTCTCCTTCCACCTCATCCCACCGGAGGAGGGGTCTGTAACTCATTCACTGTCCCTGCGCTGTGGCCCTTTATCTGAATTCACCTTTTCCTTTCTCCCATGTCGACTATTGTTACCAGGTGGAATTTATAGTCTGTGGACATTTATTTCCTGTGGAAATAACATGTAGGTATTTTATTGAAGTGATGTGTTAACATTGAATGCTCCCATTAACTGCTCAAGGAAGAGATTAAGTCTGGCAAAAGTAATCAGATCTGTTTCCAGTTGGGAGATTCTTAAGTGTTACGGACAAGTAGTAATTCCCAGGAAAGAGTGGAATCCACTTCTCACAGGTCCAAGCCGTTAAAGCCAACAATACCGTCCACACAGGAGAGAGCATCAGGGTATCACAGAGGCTCTTGGTCCATGTCCTATTGGCTTTGTAGTTTTCCTAACTCTTCATTCCAGGAAGTACGTACAGGAACTGTTGGGTGGTGATATGATCAAATAGAGAATATACTAACAATGAATAGTGACCAGATTTGTCTTCTCCTCATCCACTCCCTTTCCTCCTCCCTGCTCCTCAACCTTGGAATTGGTTTTATAGTCTTTTATTTGGGGATGGAAACTGCTGTAGAATGTTGCCAAGCCTTTGTGCAATGTGGCATTTTCTCAAACCTTGAGGGACTCTAGTTGGGCAAGCCTGTGTAGCAGTGGCTTTGGGGCTGGGATTCCTTCCTGTTTTGATGATTTCTTTTACCTTTGATCTTCAGGAGACCCTTTTAATGCCAGAAGAATCACATGAACTTGGCTCACCATCCTCAGGAAAATGCCCAGTGGTTCATTGTGCTCCTCCGCAACCTTGTGATCTTTTCCTTTGATTGAAGTCGCTGAGGTGGCGATGGAAGCACACGCCTCAGGCATAGTTCCTCCTGATGTTGCGAATCATTTGACCAGTTCTTGTGCCTGTGGAAGGATGTATGAGTGTCAGTGGTTTGAGGGCCGAGAGGCAGAACGGTGATAGACTTCATTGTACCTAATGCCACTGTCAAAACTTTGATTCCTCTCTGGCTATACGTTATGGAAAGTAGATGTAATTTCTTCCTACATGAATTCTGAGATTTGATGCAATTCCAAGAAAATTTTAAAGAAAGCTTACAACAGTAATGGAGATATATAGCCATTTAGGATTGCTACAAGAAGTTTGTAGAAAGATTGCTGCAGAAAGTATGTAGAAAACTACCTGTAATTAGTGTTAAGAAAGAAAATAATATTCAAAAGTTGCATATACCATCTTATACCCATATAAAACAAATATAAGAATTAAGTTGACATGAAATACATTGCTATATACTTTTAAGAAAGTAAGGGGCTGGTAATTGAGACTGTATGTAACGTTGACCTAGCATCCCTACTTTTAGGAATTTAGCTTACATAAATAGATGCAGTAGTAAGAGTATGTGGGTAGGGTATTTATTGCAGCATTGTTTGTAGTGCCAAAACAGCTGGAAAGATTTTGAATGTCCATCAGTAGAGAAATGGTTAAATAAGTTATAGTGTATTTATATTCTGTAATATTATGAAGGTTTTCAAGGTAGTGAACTAGGTCTATATCTAGCAAGTTGCAAAGTAATGTACAACATTACTCAGTTTTTGTAAAGACAGTATCACCCTTCTCCATATGTGAGTATATATGTTAGGTGTGGCTTTGAATATCATGGAAACAGGTATAGAAACAGACTGGCTCACCCTGGCTGGTGTGGCTCAGTGGATTGAGTGCCAGCCTGTGAACCAAAAGGTTACTGGTTTGATTCCCCATCAGGGCACATACTTGGGTTGAGGGCCAGGTTCCCAACTGGGGGCCTGTGAGAGGCAACTGTTCAGTATTTCTCTACCTCTCTTTCTTTGTCCCTTCTATTCTCTCTAAAAATAAAATAAGTAATAGTAAAAAGGAGAAAGACTGGACAGGCTGTTCACATTCTTTATGTAGGTCCAAGGCAGGGTAAGGTGGGGAATGAGATAAAGAGGAAGAATCCAGAAGCTCTGGGAAAAAGCATTAAATTTTTTTCTTTATATCTTTGTTGTCTTACTGGTTGTGGTGAATGTGTCATTTTTTAAAGAGTGATTTTTTTAACTACTTTTTAAAGAAAAAAAATACACCTAAAGTGGTTGTGTGTATGTGTGCGGTAGGATTACAGTTAAACCACCCTTTTCTATATTTCCGCCATGTCCTTTAATGAGCCAAAGTTCAGCATTGAGACTGCAGCATTGCTAGGAGAGAAATGCAGGTCGCTAGGGAGCTGTGACAGCAGTGCCCAAAGGGACTAGTCAGGGAAGTAGGGTTGGGTAAGAACAGCACATTAGCCAGAAACCAGGAGAAGGCACTTCGGAAAGGCTCCTGGATTAAACAGGTCCTGACAGGTGACTGCCATCCCCAGGCCTGAGGGAACAAGGGGAGCAGAGGTCACTGGAACCCCAGACAGGGCAGCTGAGTGGAGAGGACCACGTGGCCGGAACAGTGGCCTGTGGTAGGAGTACCTGGCAGAGAGGAAGCTGTGGGAATAAGTATCCTGGCCTCACTTTTCTTTGATCTTCTGCCTGGAAAGCTCTTCTAACTGAACCAACCAGAAGGCAAAATGTAAGGGAGTGGGTAGATGTGATCTACAAGGTCAGCCTTCTAGAGCCAAGAACATGTGGAGAAAGGTGGAGAGTGGATACGGAGGGGCAAGTGAGAGACAAGGTGATGCAGACAGGTTGAGCCACAAGGACTAAGAAGTGTAGAAAGATAGAATGGTATTTTATTTGTTTATTTATTACCTTGTAAAAAACATTGTTGTTCAGGTACAACTGTCTCCGTTCCCCTCACCACTCCCACCCACAGCAGCCACCTCTCACCCTCAATCCTACCCCCCTTTGGCCTTGACCACATGTCCTTTATACATGTTCCTTGGTGATCCTCTCCCCTTTCCCCTCGTTATCCACTTCCACCTCGCCTCTGGTTACTGTCAATTTGTTCTTTATTTCAGTGTCTCTGGTTATATTTTGCTTGCTTATTTGTTTCGTTGATTAGGTTCCCCTTAATCATATGGTATTTGTCTTTCACTGCCTGGCTTATTTCACTTAGCATAATGCTCTCCAGTTTCACCCACACTGTCGTGAAGGGTAGGAGCTCCTTCTTTCTTTCTGCTGCATAGAATTCCATCGTGTAAATGTACCATAGTTTTTGGATCCATTCATTTACTGATGGGCACTTGGGTTGCTCACAATACTTGGCTATTGTAAATTGTGCTGCTATGAACATTGGGGTGCATAGGTTCTTTTGAATTGGTGTTTCAGGGTTCTTAGGGTGTAATCCCAGCAGTGGAATTGCTGGGTCAAAAGGCAGCTCCATTTTTAGTTTTCTGAGGAAATTCCATACTGTTTTCCACAGTGGCTGCATCAGTCTGCATTCCCACCAACAGTGCACTAGGGTTCCCTTTTCTCTACAACCTCACCAGCATTTGTTTTTTGTTGATTTGTATATGATGGCCATTCTGACTGGTAAGAAGTGGTATCTCACTGTGGTTTTAATTTGCATCTCTCTGATGGCTAGTGATGCTGGGCATCCTTTCATATATCTCTGGGCCCTCTGTATGTCCTCCTTGGAGAAGTGTCTGTTCAGGTCCTTTGCCCATTTTTTAATTGGATTGTTTGTCTTCCTGGAGCAGAGTCATGTGAGTTCTTTATATATTTTGGAGATCAAAGCCTTGTCCGAGGTATCACTGGCAAATATATTTTCCCATATGGTTGGTTCCCTATTCATTTTGCTTATGTTTTCTTTAGCTGTACAGAAGCTTTTTATTCTGATGAGGTCCCATTTGTGTGTAGAATGGTATTTTAAATGAGCGATAAGGTGGAGAAGGGTGTGTGTGTAGTGTATGCTCTGTTATAGAACAGTGGTTATCTTGATAATAAGTAATTGCTGCATTGTTTCATTCCTT
This sequence comes from Macrotus californicus, assembly GCA_007922815.1. Lineage (NCBI taxonomy): Eukaryota > Metazoa > Chordata > Mammalia > Chiroptera > Phyllostomidae > Macrotus > Macrotus californicus. The sequence continues at coordinate 8,892 of VMDR010006107.1, forward strand.
TGCTATATGGCCTTTTTACCTCTCAATTTAATTAGGCCAATTGTCTTATTGCTTAAAGTTCAAAAACAGAGGAAGTGAAAGAATTGGAAGACCTGGTGATACAGTTTTCAGTCTGTGAATTCAGAAAAATTTATCTGGTTTTTAAATAAAAAGCTGTTGTACTTATCAGTGGTTGACAACACATTGTGGTTGATTGCTTTTTATGCAGAACATGGAAAGAATTGAAAAATATCTTCCCCAACTATATCAAGTTAAGAATAACTAATTTTTATATGAAATCCGAAATAGATTTTCCATCAATCAACAACTTGTATTTTGAGTTCCATATAAAAAAAAGTGTTTCTTTCATTCAGATTTTGTTTCTCAAAAGAGAATATGTTTTGAAGGCCAGGACCATGAGCAAGATCTGATATTTAAAAATCCCAAACCGGCTTTACATAAATGAGTTTTTTGCTTGGGCAATATGCAGTTGGCATTGAGGATAGCACCTTCCATTGCATTGTTCTTCATTTGCCTCTTTTCTAGTCTTGGATTCAGAGTACAAGGTTTAAAGCAAGGATGACAGTCTGAGGTCCTAGGCCAAACACATCCATCTCTTCTGAAGAAGTATAGACAGACACGGCAGAATTACCACTATGAAAAAAAGTAACAGCCACTGAAAAATCTAAAAGAGAAGACCATTTTTTAAATAAATAGTGATTAAGTTTTGAAGAAATATTTGTTGAATATGTACCGGGTATGGCAAAAGTAGGTTTACAGTTGTGAGTACATGATACACAGAGTTTATTTGTATATTATTGTTTATTTATTAGCTATTGAATTATTTTCCATACAAACACCTACAAATATACTTTTGTCCCCCCACACCCACTGACCCCATATTTTCACATGACTCCACTGTTCTGCCTCATAGCGCCATTAATTGGGGCACAGGTACAAAAGGCAAACTTTGAAGATTATCATTGGATTACAAGCATTTTATCCAATTGATAAAGCAAAGTAGTGAATATTGAAGGTATGTGCTTTATTTTATTCTTCATGGACTCTCCTGGGAGGGAATGCTTTTTGAAAACAGTAGACACCAACTCTGGGCCTACTTTCCCCCTCTCGATAGTTTTTACCAGATAAATGACCTTTCCTGCCAATCATCCTGCATCCACTTTCTGATCACTGGTAAGGATCCTGTGTAACTCCTGTTAGAGAATTCTTAAGTGGGAATCAACCCACGCTGTTTAGTACATTGTTGTGGCCTCTGGGTTGTGCTATTAGGCCAGACCATCCCCCCAGAATTCCTCTGAGTGGCCTGGAAGCTCATCTGCCTGCCATCTCCTGTTCCAGAGCCTCTTCACTCTCACAGAAGGTCTTGGAGTTTTTTCCACAGTCATACATTGCTCCAGTACATGGGACCAGAGGCCTTCTCTGTGGCCCAGTGCCTTATAGGTAAGAACTTGAGACCAGGTCAGATTAGGATTCAGATATGTATAGGGGGTAGAGGGACCTGTGGGGTCCTTGAAGGATACTGAATAATAGGGAGAGACAGTGGACAGTGGAACAAGTATCATGAGAGAACAGGTCTGGACCAAAAGTGTATATACAGATATTTTCTCAAACTCTAACAGGAGGGGTCTTGGCATGAAGGGAAGGAATAAGTTTGTCCTCAGAAGCCCAGTAGCTTTGCAGGTGGAAGAGCTGTTTGAGAGGGGCAGAAACTTTCTGACCAGAGGGAGAGCAAAGCCCCAGCCACAGTGGTCTGGAAGTGAAGTTATCAGCAACCCAAGGGCAGCAGAGTGACAGAGTAACAGAGCCCAAGGGGGTGAGGGCAGCAGACCCCCAACCCCATAACTTGTGGGCTCCCTGGAGGTTATAAGTGGGAAGGAAGACCCTGAGAAAAAAACCCAACTTCCTACCAAGCAAGTGAGAGAGGGCTTCAGACGTTGAGATTCGGGTCTTTGTGGTTCGTGTGATAGTTTTATTCACAATAAGGCAGTAAGTTGGATCATTCAGGTTTCACGTATTTTTCCTAAAATGTTATGATATGGGTTTTTTGTTTGTTTAAGGTAAAAAAGTGGGGGGGGGCTTTAAGATTTTATTTATTTATTTTTAGAGAGAGGGGAAGAGAGGGAAAGAGAGAGGGAGAGAAACATTGATGTGTGAGAGATACATGGACCTGTTGTCTCTCACATGCCCCCATCTGAGGACCTAGCCGGAAAGCCAGGCATGTGCCTTGACTGGAAATCAAATCTGCGACCTTTTGGTTCACAGGCCGGCCCTCAATCTACTGAGCCACACCAGCCAGGGCTAAAATTATGACGTACAGCTTGCATTTGTGGGGAGAGCCCAAAAATGATCCTGTGACTGATTGAAGCTGTTGGTTTCTGTGTTCGCCCAGAGCAGTTGTAGAGAGAATAAATAACATACATGGCTGGAGCCTAAATATAGTCTCCCTGGGTTCAGACATGGGTCTCGGCACGTCTGGTTAATTACATGGTTAGACCTGTCACGAGCTTTGTGCTTCAGTGCCCAGAGGATTGTCACGGGGCCAAGCTCATCCTAAGGAAAGCAGGATTTGAGGCACATGGGGAGGTACTTGCCCCAGGTGGCGGAACAGCACTGAAAACAGCACGACGTGTGCCCTCTGGGCTTTTTGCTGGCTCCCTCTCATGGACTCAGGATTGAGTGGTAGGGAGAAGAGACTTCAATGGAAAAAGCACTGTGAAAAGTTACAGAGTAATTTTACAAAAATTTCCTTAAGATATTGAAGACAGAGTCTGCCTAACTGTATACAGACCTGTGGTCGAAGAGTCCCTGCTCGAGGCGCTGTTGAAGCAGTGTGGCCAGGCACCTGGTGGACATGTGGGAGAGGCAGGCAGTAGGGCTGTGGGAACCCATCTGGCACCTTAGCTGCACCAGCCCTGGTGACAGTTCTAGCAGCATGAAGAGGCATGTTAAACAGAAGAGGAGAGAACAGCAGTGATAATGGGAGAGTTGCATCCGTGAGCCTATGTGATCCCTAGAATGATTCAGAGAAATGTGCAGGGGGAGGAGCACACCAGCACTGGTAGGGCCAGAGACATAGTGATTTTGTACCTTGTTGCTACTCCCTGGCTGCATTTGCTGGAAAAAATATGATCTAATTCATGGGTTCTTTTGAGAATCAAGTAACATAGGAGGAAAGACCCAAAATAAACCAGAATTATCTTCTGGAGGGCAGTCCCCTTGTAGTACAGGCTTCCCCTGCTAGATGAGAGTACTAGGAGCCCAGCTGTGTCAGTGTACCAGCTGGCATTGTTGCGAGGGGCTGCATTTAGCGTCAGTGAATTTTTTTTTAAGACTCAATGTGTTTGCCTATTTTATGATGGGTGATTTACAAGCGCACCTGCCTACAGCGATGAGTGTTCAGCAGTTTTTGACCAAAAAACGACATGACTCCCTTGCCCCACCCTCCTTATTCACCCATCTGGCCCCCAGCGATTTTCTTGTTTGTTTATTTGTTTCCCAGGATCCTCCAATTTACGAGTGACAAGGCAGTGACTGTGAGGGGCAGAGTGCCCTAGGAGTAGTTAAAAAGTCCTCAAAGGGAAACGTTTTGCCGAAGTGGAAGAGATGAAACAAAAAAAAACCCCAGCAGAAACACTAACAGGCATCAAATTCGACAAGTTCAAAAACTGATTTGAGCAGTGGAAAAAAGCACCTGATAGGGTTATTGCATCAAATGGAGAGCGCTTTGAAGGCGACTGCAGTTTAAACATGCGAATAAATATGCAAGTTTTTATAAATAAATTCCAGGGTGTTTTGGGGACCCCCTCCTAATATATTGATGAAAATACTTTATAAAACATTAGAAAATATTAGCTTTGTGATAATCACAGAGCATTGTTGCTTCAGAAGGGAGAAAGGATTTTAATAATTTACTCTCTTTGGTGTTTTTCGTGACGAAATGATGCTCCAAATAGTTCACAACTGGCTCATTCCATGTGGGTTTCTTGATTTGCTCTCAGTGAAAGTGGCTACATATACTTCTGTTTTTCAGTCACTTATATAGCATTTTTGGTCTCATTTTTTTGTGGGTTAGTTTTGATTTTCTACCTAATTTATAAAAAACTTGGTGATAGTGATCATATCTGGTAATGCTGATGTACTCTTTACCGAGTCTAGCTCAAAACTGGCTCACTCAATAGCTTTTGAATGTAATCAGGGCAGTTTTATTTTTGAATTGAAGTAAGTAAAAAGAAATTACAATTACATTTTTGATACTAATGTCATTCCATTATGAAATCATAAGTTAAAGGATGTTATAGCAAAAGCAAATCCAAAGTCCCTTTTCTTCCTTCCTACCAACTGTTGTTGAATCACCCAAAGTCACACTGTCCCCCTACATAGCTTTTCCAATTTATTTTTGTAATCCTCACCCACATATATGTTTATTAATTTTAGAGAGGGAGGAAGAGGGGGAGAGAGAGAGAGAAACATTGATGTGAGAGAGAAGCATTGGTTAGTTGCCTCTCATATGTGCCCCGACCAGGGACTGAACCCACAATGTAGGTATGTATGTGCCCCAACGGGGGGTTGAACCTGCCACCTTTAGGTGCATGGGACAACATTCCAACCAACTGAGCTGCCTGGGCAGGGCAGCTTTTTCAATTTCTTCAACTAATATTAATTTTGTTCATTGTGATATCTCTATCGTAAGTGTGAAGACAATAGGTTTTGAACATCAATTATTTGCACCTTATTATATTAGTATACATATTTTATAATTTTCTTTCATTTTTTTCTGTGTCAATCTCAAATGCACATCAAGGTTTTGAATGTAGGACTCTATCTTATACTTAAGTGGATGATTTTCAGTTCTTTGAATAATATGTTATAAGGTAGTCAACATGTATTGGTTTAATTAAATTTTTTGGTTGTGGACTTTAATGAAAAACCACCCTCCAATTTACGAGCGACAAGGCAGTGACTGTGAGGGGCAGAGTGCCCTAGGAGTAGTTAAACAGAGTGGTTGGTGGCCCCCTCAGCTGATGTGCTGTAGCAGAGTGAAGTGGGTTTGTCCCGCCATGTTCTGGGTGTCTCGTCTTCGTTTGGAACCTGTTTCTGCTGGTGGTAGAATATATCAGAATCGAAACAGATGTTTCTTCTGTTCACGTTTTAAAAAGACCTCCTCAAAGACAGTAACAGTGTCATGTTCATCATTGTTTACCTGGAGTCAGGTTCAGAACATGTTCAGCCATGTGTTCAATGATCGCTTCATTGAATGAATGTCTAAGTGGATGAAGGAATGGTGAGAACACTCAGTCTACCAACTGATAACAGGGACAAATTCTCCCCATTTACCCTATGGTAAACAGAGTGAAATTGGTGTCATACCATATTATATGATTACTGTCATGCTATCTTGATAGGTAATGCTTTATTTTTTAACTGACCTTAAAAGTACTGATCTCTGCACAGCTTTAGGAATCTGAACACACTCAGAGCACAGGACTGAAATTAAATGGAACTTGGGTTCTCAAAGCCACATTTTTTTTTTTGTGAACAAAGAAACTGTTCCTTTAACTGGAAAAGTTTATAACATAATCAATTTTTCATGTACAGACTATTTTTAATCTTAAGATGAGACTTAACTTTATTGTCAACAGCAGTCACTGAGGTGCATAGTCAAGTGATCAAACTGGAAATGGAAACCAGAGGCAGCTTATCATTCCATGCATTCGCTGGTCACAGATTAACCATGTTGTCTTATGCATGATCAAAGTCCAGCATATTTGCACCAAGGTACCCTTTATGACCCACATGTTGGGGAACTATTAGATTGGACTGGTCCTTGTGACTCTCCTAGGCTGATGCAAGGCGTCCTGCAAGGCCCACCTGCTAAACGCCTGGTGCCTGCCATTGAAGTCTGCCTTCTGTGTGAAAGCACTGTTGTGAGAATATTTGCGTATAATGCAAATACAGGTCGAGACCATGTGATTGATTCCCAAGCTATGCACAAAACTCACTGTATTAATTTGCCCATAAAACTCTTATTATTACCTAGCAGAGCAGGATCCTTACAGAATAGGCTACAGGACGGGGTTCCAGGAGCGGAAGCAGAAATCGAGGCCAGGAAAACAATAAGTAGGCCTATATCATGGCATGGGCATTTGAGGCCCAAACCAACGGAGCAGTGCAAGAACACCAGGGGCCTCAATTCCATCTGCAGATTTCCTCTGCCTTTGCCATGGCCCTGGACTGTAACTGGATCATGGAAGTGATGTGCCATCATATTCACAAGTTCTGCTCTCAAGGGGTGGGAATCTTAGGGACTCTCTTAGAATTCTGCCTACCACAGTATCCTTCCATTACTTAGGGCTCTCCAATTCCTTTCTGGTCTCATGTTCTGCTTCCACTGTCAGAACCCTGTCCCCGCAGGCTTCCCTAATGTAACCTAATGTGTATATACAATAGGCTGTTCTCCATTTCTGGATCATTAATCATAATATACTGGTTGAGAGTGTGTGCGCGAAAGCAGAACCCTTCAGGGTCAAACCCCAGCTCTGCTACTTACCAGAAGATTAGCAACTGACTTAGTCTATAAAGGAGAGTGGGAATAATGTCTGTAGAGTAAATAATACTTTAAACACTTATGAGTCATTGTAAGATTAAGTGGTATATTTAAAAGGCTTGGCACAGTGTCTATCACATAATTCTGCAAAAATGTTTAAATATCATTAGTAGTATTTTATAACTCAGTGGTTTTATTTATACATTATTTCTTTACATGAGATACCTTGATACATTCCCATGCATCCTTCAGAATTCATCCTAACCTTGGTTATGCAAAATGGGAAGGATATAGGGAACTCTCTATTTTTCAACTTTTCTGTAAGTCTAAAATTATTACAAGAGAAAGTTAAAAGTCCTAAATGTTATCGCAATTATAGAGCCTTCTGATTCTCCTCATTGTAGAATGAACAATTTCGTTCTACTTTCATAGAACTTTAAATTTTATCACACTACATCATAATTATTTTTTACATTTCTGTCTAAATATGAACTCTATGAAAGCAAAGACAAAGCTTTATTTATCTTTGCATCTCTAATATACAGCATCACATTAGATGTAGCTTAGAGCATATATTATGTAAGTGCTGGCCCAATAGCTAACTGTTGAATGTATTTTTGTTCATTGTGCATAAGAGATTCACCATGGAAAGTGAGATGTGACTGCAGGACACTTAACTAGTGGGAGGGTCAGTGTGCTGTCCAACAGTGGTTATCAATAAGTGTGGTTCCCAAGACAGCAGCGTTACTAACCACAACGAGAAACTTGTTAGAATGCTGTTTCTTGGGCTCCGTTCTCCAGACCTGCTGAGCCAGAATTTCTGGGAGTGTGGCTGGGCTGTCCGTCTTCAATCATGTTAGTGGAGACCAGGATAAGAACATCAATGATTATCCTAATGTATAGCCATGTTAAGTGAATCACAATCTTATAAGTGTAAATATTTTATTAAAGGGAAATGACATAGGTGAGCTATCATTGAGAAACAATTGAATTCCCATTTAGACCTATACAGTTGTAACCATGAGAAGTTTATTATTTGTTTTATTATCCTACTGACACTGTACATGGCATGAATACAGGAAGGTAGAGTGCTATTCTTGAAGATAGAATGCTGTTTTCCTGCCCAACGTTTATTGCTGTGATCACAGCTTTTACCATCGATCATAATATTAGCACTCTGGCTTCAATACAGATGCCTTCAAATAACTATCGACGCCTTCCAAGTGCCTGCTGCGGCTTCTCCAACGATCCCACTTCTCCAAACTGTATTTGAGCATCCATTAGACTTTCAGTATCTAGCTTTTATAGCCAGTTTTATGTTATCGACAAATATTGGTGGCGTTACCAGATTTCATCTAAGTCATGAAAATATTACAATCACATATCTGCAGCTTTATTCTAGAGAGCAACACTTCTGTTTTGTTCCCATCTTTCTAATTCATTTAAGAGCAAATGTCTTGAAAAATCGTATGATAATTTATGGCTAATCTTACAAAGAGCCTAAATCCAGGAAAGCATTTGCTTCTCAGCTGTAGAAGCTGTTGAATCCTAGCCTCTGTGTTATTGGAGAAAAATCACTTCCTTTTGTCTGGTGGGCAGTCATTTCCTTTCAGAGCTTTGGAGGCTGTCCTTTCGGAATGCCTCGGCCTTCCTATGGCCTTTTCCTTTTCATGCTAAATAGACCATAATTCATACAACTGTTTGGTTGTGCTGGGTTGAGGTGAAGCACCCCCTACCGCAGACCTTGAAATCAGGAAACCTGCATTTAAACCCTGCTTCTGCCCGTTGCTGTCCATGCGTCTGTGAGATGGCAGCTTCTCCAGCACTCACACTAAATAACGGGTTAACGGTAGCGCTCTTTCGGAGATGCTGTGAGAATGAAATGGGACAGCGTACATGGAAGTGCATGACAGATATGAGGAACTATGTTTATGATTGCAAATGGCCGCCTCAAAAAGAGCTGCCGCCTCTCAGTTGTCCTTAGTGAGCCCAATAGTCTGGATGCCACAGAGGCCCATGGATCTTCCAAATGCCTGTTGTCTGCAGACTACATCCTGAGAAATGCATGCATTTTCTCCTTCCCTAGGGGCACTGTTTACTGTTATTTCTTCCAGGTGGGAAACCACTAAAAGGTTTAATAACTATTGGCTTTGCATTCCAAGGCAAATAGCTTTGGCAATAGTGGGAACGTGATACATTACAAATGGGGAAGAATCCAAAAAGGCCTGTAATAGTCTTGGTGTTGGTAGTAATAAGAAATAGGTTCCAAAACTCTGTGGATTCAAAACTAGATGAATTCAATTGGATCTACAGTTGAGGAAGGAAACAGAGTCAAGGATCACTCTGAGTCCTGCCTCCAGTGACTGGGAAGACAGCCACTGTCTGAGCACACACGGGGCCTGCCGCCAGGCAAACCGTCTCACTTGGAGTGTCGATTAGTGGATCTGTGCCAAAATGTAGAAAGGTGTTATTTGCATGTCACAAGACTCCTCCCTGCTCCCCGTCCTGGTCAGATCTTTTCTGGTGTTCTTAGTCAGCTTTGGAGAAAAACTGAGACGGAGAAAGAAGTGTTAGGTGACAGAATCAAAGCTTGTTAAATCCTATCTGAGCAAAGTGGAACAAGATTGAAGTCAGGGGGATACTGGAAACATCCTGCATTTAGAGTAAAATATCCACTTACAAGTAAAGGACATAGGAGACTTTGGTTTCAGCTTTAGTTGACAACATATTGATTTTGAGCCTATGGGGGTGATGTGACTGTTTAAAGCAAAAGCCAGACCACATTAGTAATAGATACTCATATCAAGGGCAAAAACGTACTTCTATACTCTATACCGTCTGACAAATGTGGAGTTTGGGGTGTGATTATGGGTTCATATTTGGAGGGGGCTATTGGCAAATTGGATTACGTGCAGGGGATCAGGATGGATACATATCAAGAAGTTATTTTGTAGGAAAAACAGTCCACAAGAATAGTGAGCCAGTCAAACTGGAAAGGGGGTGTGTGACAAAGACCGTTGGGTGGATACTGTGTGTGCCACCCAGACTCCCCTATTAAGATTGAGGCCCTGGTTCCCTCAGCTGCTGGGTGTGTTGCTGGCTGATGGCTCACAGCTGAATTGTCCCCACCACCACACCTCACCCTCACTCTGGAACTGCCATCTGCAGAGTGTCCACGTGCTCCTCAGCGCAGCCCTATCCAATGGCTGCTCTGTGTGTCAGAGCACAAAAGCTCAGGCCTGTCGCCTTGTGAGGGACAGCTCCGCAGGGCCACCCCAGCTGGAGAGCTCCCTGTGTGGTCAGCCGTGGCCTCTGCTGTGGCTGCATCTCCTCCTGCCGGGTCCTGTCTCCTCTGCTCTCTCCTTCTGTGTGGAAACCTCTTCTCAGTCTATTTCCCAGGGAATCCTGCCTGCAACAGCTGAGCTGATGTTACAAAGACTGGGAAAGGATAAATTATGCAGTAAATTATGCTGGAACAATGGAGTATGCATATGGAAAGAAAAAAAATCAAGTTGGAGCTACCTTATGCCATGTACCAAATCTACCTCAGGTGGATTTAGAACTGAAATGTGAAAAGCAAAACTGTATAGCTTTTGGTAGAAAATATGGAAGTCTTAGGAAAGGGTTTCTTAAAAGTACAAACCATAAAGAAAATTATTGGTGAGCTTGTCTGTATTCAAATAATATAAAATTAAAATGACATGAAATTAAACTCATTTAACTGTAACAAATGATATTTTTAAAAAGTAAGAAGAAAAACTAGGAGAAGATATTTGCAGTACTTATGACTAACAAAGAATTAGTATCCGAAGTATATAAAGAATTCATACAAATTAATAAATAAAAGGCAAACTGCCCAGGAGGACAAAGTGGGGATAGATGATAAATAGATCACTTAAAAAGAAAGTCTGAATGATGAATATGTGAAAATATGCTTAACCTCACAAGCACTTAGAGAAATGGCCAGTAAAATAAGATCCTATTTCATACATATCAGAATGGAAAAATGATCTGAAATTTATTGAATAATACCTTTTCTTCTTTTCCTTCCTTCCTTTCTTTGCTTCTGGGCCTGTACGCGTGCCGTTTCCATGATAAACTAGCCATCGGTGAAGACCTGGCACACACGTCATCTTTTCCATCAATCTTCCTGGTTAGAGCGCAGCGTTTCCTCTCGTCCACTCCAGACAGTGCTTTGTGCCTCTTGCATTTTAACACACTTGGCATTGTCCTGTTGTTCACGTGCAAGTCCCTGACGCTAATTGGATTGTGAGTGGATGGCAGCAATCCTAACATGTTCACTACATGCCTCTGGCATTTGTCACGATGTGAGACACTTGACTAGCAAAGGCATTCTGGACGGCCGAGTGAGCCAGCTCCAGTGGCTTTTCTCATGAGATCAGCCCTCTTCAAAACAGGCTGGAAGTCAGGTGCTTTGTCCCGCTTGCTTTGTTTTCTCTTTGATGTGTCCACTAAAATTAGTTCAAGATAAACTCTAATTTTTTTTCGACCTCGGAGGAAGTACTTTCATTCTCCTGGCTTCAAATATCTTTCTTTTAAAAAAATATTACTAACCTTTTCTTCAGTTATAGTTTACACTCAGTATTCTTTTTTGTTGGTTTCAGGTGTACAGCTTAGGAGTTAGACAGTCAGGTGCTTTGCAGACTATTCCCCTGCTATTTCCAGTACCTACCTGGCACCACATGTAGGTATTACAATATTATTAAACTCTAATTTTGAAAAGAGTTTTTAATTACTCATTACCTACAGTGGAGTATATTATTAAATGTGGTTCCCACCCTCAGTTTAAAGAGATTAAGCAGCTACGCTGGTTCTTTTTACCGTAGGTAGACAGCTGCATCGGGACAAAATAAGTGTTATTTTTCTTTATTACTCATTGCCTTTCTTCCAGGTGCATTGCTGCTTAGAAGTACTATCGGGATTTATTTTTAATCCTGAAAAAAAATGAAAGAAGTACACTCTGCTTAGAGGGATGGATATATATATATATATATATATATATATATATATATATATATATATATATCCATCCCTCAGAAAAGCTAAGTCTGGAAATGCACACCTTCAAGGTGTTTGAATTTTTTTAAATTTCTTTTTTAAAAGCCAACAGCTGTTCCATAAACCCCACATGGGAGAATATGACTTAGTTGATATTTGTCTCTTTTTACAGCGATTATAAAATATTAAAGCTGGGAGGGTCCTCGGGCCCAGTGCCTTCATGGCGCAGGTAATGAACACGAGACCTCCTGTAGAGTGTTGTTAACTGTTTAGGGAGAGAATGCTCCAGATCCTCCAACTTCAGTTTTGGTTCTTTGCTTCCTATACTGTTCCCACCACCAATTTGAAGGTAACAAGAAGCTCCTTTGAATTTTCAGTGACTTTGAGTTACCGTAGCTACTTTGGTATTTACTTTGGAGCCCTTGAAATTTCCCCAATAAGCAACTGCTTGATGGCCTTTGTACCATTAATAATGAACTTTCATTAGCATCTAAATTCAAGGGGATAAAGCAACTCCATTCTGAAGAAATATAATTATTTAGGCTCATGGCTAATATGGAGTAAAAGGTAAAGTTTTGTAAAATAAATTAAAAATTGACTTTATTTGTTAAGTAAATTATGGTAAAGATTCTATTAAGTATTATAATCTTATATGATAATTGAAATAGAGTTGGTAATATGCCTGAATTTCTATTTACTCATGGTAAAATGAGTCACTTAGAATAAATCTTTGAGGACAATCCATCTTTGAGAAACTTTTACCTCTAAATATTTTGATTCTGTGATTGTAATAATAGAGGAGTCATCGAGACTTTGCAGAGTTAACTGAGGCTTGGTGTTGCTTAACAAAGAACGTTTTCTTCATTATTTTTGTTTTTTGAAAAGTGATCTCTGATTCAAACACTGTCCTGTCTTTCTGAAAGGAATCTCTTTCGTTAATCTCCATATGTGTGTTTTCTGTCCTTCATTTATTTGGTAAGACTGTGATTTACTGAGCTAAGTAAATGACAATTGTTCTAACCATGTGGCCTCTCTGCACTTGGTCAGATGGATGTAAGGTTTAAAGGAGGCATCATGGAAGAAGACGGATAGTCATATATCTACATATCCGTCCTTACAAAGTCCAACCATTGTTAATATAACGAGAGCAGTTTGTGCAACGGAGATGTAAATAGGCAGCCAAGGAATGCTCATGTGTGAACAATGATGACTTCACTGTACTAGTCAGTGGGGGTGGTGGACATGTTGAGTGAGCATGTGTACTGTGTGGCTATTGCGTTCAAAATGACTGAGTGAGCAGAGCAATGAATCTGCATCCAATTTTACATCAAGCTTGAACATTCCTCCGTGGAAACGATTTGGATGATTCAGAAGGTCTCAGCAATGGGCAGCTGGTGATTGGCAGCTTCATCACACTGAGGAGCATGCTCATGCATCATGTCTCCTGCAGAGTTTTTTGGCGAAACGTCAAATCACGCAGGTGACTTAGCCCCCTACAGCTCAGATTTGGCATGCAGAGAGTTCTGGCTTTTCCCAAAACTAAAATCAGCTTTGAAAGGAAAGAGATTTCAGGCCGTCGATGAGATTCGGAAAAATATGATGGGGCAGCTGATGGCGATGGGGAGAACTGTGTGAGGTCCCAGGGTGCCTGCTTTGAAGGGGACTCAGGTGTCATTGTCCTATGTACAATGTTTCCTGTATCTTGTGTCTTCTTCAATAAATGTGTCTATTTTTCATGTTACATGGCTGAATATCTCCTGGACAGACCGTGTGTGTGTGTGTGTGTGTGTGTGTGTGTGTAATTTGAATCTGAATTTCTGCTGCTATGGTCTAATGCAAGGTACACAACCCTCTTAGTCTCAGTTTTATCCTTTTTACTTTGTGCATAACAAAATGTACTTCAGAGGCTTCTTATGAAGAGTAAATAAGATGCCAAGAACAGCGTCAGGCACACTGAAAGCAATCATGCCATTAGGGGCTGCGACTGCCGGTAAAATTTTCCTTTTTGGTGCTGACGTGCACTTTTCCTATTGATCTCACTGAATTGCTTTAAGTACTTTTCTGTTACTGTCCTGCAGTATGTGTTTTTAAAAAGTTACTTTTTAATTGAATATTCACAACAATTGGTCATAATGTGATGTGCCAGTGAAGATAGGAGTGCTTGTTCCTGATTCCCACAGCAAACTTCTCGCTGTCTCTTCCCACCCCTCTTCTCTATAGAAATAGCATAGCATTGTCAGATTTCTGCAGAAGCCTTCAGAAAAGACCAATGGGTAGATTCTCTGGAAGCTGAAATCAGTATGATTAATTTCTTTAATAGAGGGTGATGTCTTTTTCATGTTTGCATTCCCAGAACCCAACTTGCATAAAATAGACTTGGTAAGGAATATTTTATAGAGTATATGGCGGGTGGGGCAAAGCTCCTCCCAAATTCTAACGTACTTAAAAGAAACTTCAGTCAATTTCCTAACTTAAAGTATAGGCCATGCCCTGGATAATGTTGTAACAGTTTAAGAGGCCTTACCTAATTACTGCAAGCAAGATTTTTGCCCAGGAGAAGGGAAGCCAGAATAAACAGTAGTTCTTACAGAATGCTGCTTTAACAAGGACAATTTCTAACCAAGTGTGCTATATATTGTACCAGTGTCAATGTTTTTATAAAATGCGTAATAGAAATATTAAAAATGTTGATAACAAAATAACTTTCCCCAGCAGTACTGTTTATTGATTCAACACATATGACTTTGCATTGCTGAAGTAGTTCGTTCCTGCCCATGAAAATTCATATCTAAAAAGTTTTTGATCAATGCCTTATTCCTGCTCAGAGTTGATTATTACAACTCACAGGGTTTTTTTTTGTTGTTGTTAAAGAATTTATTCATTTATTTTTAGAGAGGGGAAAGGAGAAAAAAAGAGAGGGAGAGAAACATCAGTGTGTAGTTGCCTCTCACATGTCCCCCACTGGGGACCCAGCCTGCAATCCAGTCATGTGCCCTGACTGGGAATTGAACCAGCGACCCTTGGGTTCACAGGTCAGCACTCAATCCACTGAGCCACACCAGCCAAGGCAACCCACAGTTATTTTTTAAAAAATGAATACATAGGCTTCCAGCCAAGATGGAGGCTTAGGTAGATGTACTTCACTTCCTCACACAATCAAAAGAAGGTTAACAACCAATTTAAAGACAAAAAACTAGAATTTCCAGAAAATTGAACTATATAGAAATCTACAACCAAGGAATTAAAGAAACATTCATTCAAACTGCACCACAGTGCAGGGAAGTGGGTTGCCCTGCCCTGGTAAATACCTAAGGCTCTGCCCCTTTCAACCTAACAGGTGCACTGAGACAAAGAAATATGCCCCAAATGAAAGAATGGATCAAAACTCCTGAAAAAGAACTAAGCAATGAGGAGATAGCCAACCTATTAGATGTAGAGTTCAAAATGCTGGTAATCAGGATGCTCACAGAAATGATTGAGGATGGTCACAAAATGAAGAAGTAAAGAGTATGAAAAGTAAAATAGAGAAAAATATACAGGGAATCAACAGTAAAGGGAAGGAGACTGGGACTCAAATCAAAGATTTGGACCAGAAAGAAGAAATAAACATTCAATCAGAACAGAATGAATAAACCTGAATTTAAAAAAAAAATTATAAGAGGCTTAGGAACTTCTGGGTCAACTTTAAATGTTCCAACATCTGAATCATAGGGGTGCCAGAAGAAGAAGAGGAAGAGCAAGAAATTGAAAACTTATTTGAAAAAGAATGAAGGAAAACTTCCCCAGTCTGGCCAAGGAACTAGATGTGCAAGTTCAGGAAGCTCAGAGAGTCCCAAAGAAGTTGGATCCAAGGAGGAACACCAAGACACATCATAATGAAATTACCCAAGATTAAAGATAAGGAGAGAATCTTCAAAGCAGCAAGAGAAAAGGAGACAGTTACCTACAAAGGAACGCCCATTAAACTATCAGCTGATTTCTCAAAAGAAACCTTACAGGCAAGAAGGGGCTGGAAAGAAGTATTCCAAGTCATGAAAAGCAAGGACCTACATCCAAAATTACTCTATCCAGCCAAGCTATCATTTAGAATGGGAGGGCAGATAAAGTGCTTCCCAGAAAAGGTCAAGTTCAAGGAGTTCATCATTACCAAGCCCTGATTATATGAAATGTTAAAGGGACTTATCTAAGAAAAAGAAGAAGATCAAAACTATGAACAGTAAAATGATAACAAATTCACAACTATCAACAGCTGAACCTAAAAACAAAAACACACTAAGCAAACAACTAGAACAGGAACAGAATCACAGAAATGGAGATCACACGGAGGGTTACCATCAGGGAAGTGGTTGGGGAGAGAGGGGGAAAAGGTACAGGGAATAAGCATAAATGGTAGGTAGAAGATAGACAGGGGGAGGTTAAGAATAGTATAGGAAATGGAGAAGTCAAAGAACTTATATATATATATGAGGCATGGACATGAACTAAGGGAGGGGAATGCTGGAGGGAGACGGGTGCAGGGTGGAGGGGAATAAAGAGGAGAAAAAAATGGGACATCTGTAATAGCATAATCAATAAAATGCACTTAAAATGTGAAAACAATGACTGCAAACATTTTCCACAGTGTGCACGGTCTGTTTCTCCCTGCTTGCACGGACCAAAGTCTATTCCTCCATTTCAACGGGAGAAGAGATTAGAAGAATCTACTCGTCATTAATCAGTTGACTGCCAGAACCCAGCTCTTTTTTTCCTCCCTTCCCTAGGCATGGAATTCTACAAAAGCCACCATTAAGGTTCATAAAATAGAGTGAATGCGACATGGGGAATTAACATTTATTACAGTGTCCCCTACTGTGTAAGACTAATTACATGGAAATTTCATTTAATGCTTAGAGGTCTGTGCTTTGCACACCATCTCAGGCCTGTGTGTGTGCAAGAAAAGAAATGGGACTTGCTGAAGGAGAGCCCTGGGACCATACAGTTTTTGCTTTGTTTTTAGCTTCTGCATTTTTATGCTTTGAATTATTTTTAAATTACTCTATTAGATCAGTGTGCTTCTATGACTGAGAAAGTCATTTTGCCAATATAAACCTTGTTGATAAGTCTAATCTGCCAAAATGACTTAAAATGCCATCCATGCTTTTTTAGTTTGTAGGAATCAGAGTTTATTCTCAAGAAGAATTCTGTGTGCTGGCTCATTCTCATCCCTTTCATCCAGTAGATCCCATTTCATCCGCAAACAGCTTGTTTTGTTTTCCCTCAGCTCACAGACACCATGGAGCACCAGCTCCCTGGGGAATCAGGCTCCTCCTGCTGGAGTGAGCTTGAGGACATTTCAGTTGGGAACTGAGTAGCTTAGAGGTGGGTTTTAAGACAGTGGTAGCTACAAAATAGCAGCTACCTACTATTTTGTTTAAAAACTAAATCATTATCTTCATTAAATGGCAGGGATTTCATGAAATACATGTTCGCTTGTTCAGAGTTTTATAAAAGTTGGACTGAGTGTGGCAATTGCCCAGCGTGACCAAGAACTGGGTCCCAGGTCTGTGGCTTACTGAGGAATCTGAGAAATGATGCCTTTCCTTAGGAAAAAATAAGGATCCATAAATTTTCAAGTGAGAAAGGTATGCTCTAGTATAAAGGGAATGGATTATTCTTTAAATGCTTTAAAAATAGGTAAGGTAGTGTTTTAAAATGTATATTCCAGATATACAGAAAGGTATGTCTCAGTTCTGAAAAATTTAAACCTTGACTTTGACCACACGCAGCCCTATTTATGGAGTATTCTTGCCAAAGAGCTGACTGTATATGTAATCAGACATCCAGGGCTAACTTCCCAATCACAGGAAATATGGAAGCCAGAGGGGTAAGTTAAGCAACACCACAAGCAAGCAGACAGGTAAGTCCATACATGGGACTGTTCTAGTTTTCTTTTTTCTTTTAACTGAGTTATAAGTGACAACATTGTATGAGGTTAAGGTGTACAACATGTTGATTTAATACATTTGTGCATTGCAGTGTGATTACCACTATAGCATTACAAAACCCCTCATCACATCACATAATTATTGTTTCTGTTTGTAGTGAGAACAGTTAAGGTCTAGTCTCTTAGCGACTTTGAAGTTTATAAGGCAATCAACAGAAGAGACAGACAGAGGTCAGGGGAGACTTATTGGTCTGGTAAATATACGCAGGAAACTTTGAAATATATTTGAAATAAACAAGCTATAAAAAGACACTTCTGAAATAATTGTGAAAATGGAATATGGACTAGATAGTTGAGATTACCGAGGAATTATTGTTAAGTCTGTTAGATATGATCGTGGCATTATGGGGCCTCTGACTAGCAGCGCCAGCAGCGCCTGGGAGTACATGAGAAATGAGAATTCTCGCCCCACCCCAAACCCACTGAAAATGAAATTCCGTGGGTTGGAACCCAACAAAAATGTGAGAATCACTGACATAAGAAAATATCCATATTTTCAAAGAGTATATAGGGGTGAAATGACATAAGGTCTGAGGATGTTATTACAATACTTCAATTAAAGTAAAGGTAAAAATTTGATGGAGCAAATATGGCAAAATCTTGTTTTGTTGAGTAATATGTTTGCGTGGCTGCATTATATGGTTCTTTCTATTTTTGTGTATGTTCATTAGACAATTTTTGGAAAACTTACAACACACACACACAAGGAGAATCCTTCTCAGAGAAAACAAACAAAAACTTGATTTTAAATTTTATAAAAACTTCAAGTTTGCCTACAGAAAACTGGGGTAAGTCTAGGCTTTGCCTTTAACCACTTGGCTGGATGGTCTTGGTAAGACAGTTTCCTGGAACCTCATCATTCTCATCCGTGAGACAAGGTGGTTCAACGTGTGATCCGTTGTGAGGTTCTTTCAAGCTTGCTCTTCCTGATTCTCTGAGCATTCAAGCGAGTGGTCAGGAATGCTCCTAAGCTGTGTTTCTCAAGTCTAGAGTTTGATCTGTGGGTGAGCATCTCTCTCTCTCTCTCTCTCTCTCTTTCTCTCTTTCATCCATTTTTTAGAGGATAGCAACATTCTGTGGGATGACTGAAGCCCAGGCACATCACCCTCTGACAGAGTAGATAGGGTATGAAATTTCATGAAGAAGATCCCCAAGGATTTGAAATGTGACCTGCCTTCCAGGTTGGGTCAGAGATGGCGATGGCCCAGAGCAGAATTTGGTACCTGCTGCTCCTGGCATTTGCCTTGAGTCCTTTCTTTTGTCTTTATCACTGCTGTGATCATGACCTCCTCATACAGGGTGTGGACTCTGAGCGGGTTCAGGAGCCCTAGTTCATAGCTATCACACTTCAATGACCCTACTGATTAGAACAGTCAAAGCTGTGCACCTAGTTTGACAAATGGCAGTGGTATCCTCACTGCTGGGTTGAGTCACGTTATCTAGTAAACCATGAAAGTGCAGAATTGCTTGGTTAATTCAGGCCTTTGTGTGTCCATGTTGAGGGGTGAGACAAGAGGAAGGCAGCATCTCTCTGGGGAGGCTTTGGGGGCACACCAGGCCAGTCCTGGGGAGGGGATGGCCAAGGAAGAGATGATGGGAATATGGGAACATATGTGTGGAGTGGCTACACGTTGCATTGGCAAGAGGAAGGGAAAATGAAACAGGAGGAAGCTCGTGAGGATAAGGAACGACAGCTGCAGAGTCCAGCAGCCAGGAGCTGTATCCTCTACCTACTCCTCTTTAGATTACCTGATAGAAATGTAATTCCCAGAAGTGCAGGCAATCAGTGATGGAGTTCCCGCTGACAGAGCGGTTCCTGGAGGCCTCTTCC
Source organism: Macrotus californicus (assembly GCA_007922815.1). NCBI lineage: Eukaryota > Metazoa > Chordata > Mammalia > Chiroptera > Phyllostomidae > Macrotus > Macrotus californicus. The sequence continues at coordinate 28,269 of VMDR010006107.1, forward strand.
CAGTGAAGGCATTTACTTCTTTTCTCTTCTCGTGTTCCTTCGTTTCTTCCATTTTCCTACCTTGACTTTGACCCTGCCTGTGCCTCAGCAAACAAGGTATGCCCATGGGCATTGGCTAAAGAATGACAATAACAGCAATAACAGTTATTTGTTGAGCACTTAATGTACAAGCAACTGAATTGAACACTTGATAAATATTGTATTTAACTCAGACCAAAATCTATACAATAGCAATTATGCCCATTTTACAGATAAAGAACAGAAAGTCAAAGAAGTGAGGTAAGTTGCCTGGGTCACTCAGCTAGTACGTGGCAGAACCTAGAGTTCAACCCAGGTCTGAGCCACTGCAACTGCGGTCCCTCTTCTCTCCGCCTCACTACTGGACCTTCTCCCATGGTGACAGGGACTGGAGGGAAAACCTGGCGGCAGAGCCGTGGGGCAGCCTGTTGAGAGGGCCGACAGTGGAGGGGCTGAAGTACCTGGTGCTCCCTCGGGTTCCTGCAGGCCCATAATCACATAGAAAAGCCATTCCCCGGTATCAAGAAATGTGCAAGCATTTCCCATAGCATGCTGAAAGGAAATGTATTGTTCACTTTTAGTAGGAAAATTCATTTCTGGAGTGGAATCTGAACAAACCCAGAGTCCTCCCCTGGGAAAGCTTTCTTGGTTAGTTGTGTCCTGCTGACTCTCTGGAGGCTACCTTAGTTCACGGTCATGTAGGTTTCTTTTTCTTCTTAGGAATATATAGCTACCCTTCTCCTTTAAGATAGGCAGAGAGAAAGAAGATAGAATTCCAGAATGCTTCTAAAACTCCTACCCTGCAGTCCCTACCTCTCACCTAGAAGAGTCAAATGTGGGGGAGCAGCTTATTTGCAGAGTGGTGGCGGTGGTGAAGGGTCTCACTACAACAGGGAATGGGGAAGGCTAGGGCAGAGCTGGCTGAAGAAAGCTGGGGGTAGAACCAGCAGCTGCAGCAACATCTGTGGGTTCACACGAGTGCTGACATGGAACTCCCACATACATTAACTACCAGGAGATCCGCACAGAAATCCCCACGAGGTGAGTGGGTACATTTCTGTCTGCTTTTTTTTAAAAAAATCATTTATTTGGTTTCTGCCCTACCTCGTTCCGGAAAGGATTTAAGAGACTTATATTCAACATAGAAGATAAAATGCATTTAAAACAGATGTTAGGAATTAGAGAGAAAACATTCTTTTTGATAGGGTTATATTGGACCTTAAATTTTGTATCCAAAGCACTCTGGGACCCTTAATATGACCCTTGCTCTGTTTTCAGGAAAAAATAACTGTAATGTTATTCATCAATGAAATCACTTGCTTGGACACTTTCACCCTGAAACATCATTGTAGAAGATTAGGAAGCAGCCGTTCAAGCATTATTCCATAGACAGAAGAAGTGGATACTTTTCATTCCTATTTGAAATTGTTCCCGAGCACTTCCATCTCTGTTTGAGCTTATGCTTTTGTTCTTGTGGGTGTGCAGTAGATGTGCCTAAAATGTTTATTTTTCATAATTTTTCATAATCTCCCAAGAGACGTAGACCTCTTCAACAGCATGTACTTTCTGGGATTGCTCGTAATCCTGTCTCGGAAGCAGGGAATGCCATCTCCACAGGAAAGAGGCTGGAACTAAGACTCGGGGAGGTTGCTAGGCAAGTAAACAGCAGAGGGAAGACCTGATGCCGAGTCCCTGTCTGTTTCACTGCGTTGCCTTGCCTACTGTGGCCATGGGGCCATCTTCTCGGAGCTGTAACAGCGAACACAGCCCTGTCGCTGTGGTTATTTTTGTTGATGTCCACAAAGCACTCAAAAATCATCCGTTCATTCAACAGTATTCATTGAATACCTATCACATATTCATAACTGTTCCAGGTGTAGTGGACAAGGCATTGGGCACAGCAGTAGACACACACAAAAAACTAATCCCTGTCTTCATGGAGCTCACATTGAGGACCAAAATATGACCAGGAAGTTCTATACTTGGTTAGCCGGGCTCACGTGTGATGGAGAGAAACAAGGCAGAAAACAGGGCAGGGAGCGCCTATGTCTGTTCCATGCTTTTATGGTCCATAGAATAGGAAGCTTTGTATTGGTATATAATGCACAATGATACTTCTATCCAGTTTTAAGTAATGTGTTTTAAGAATATGGCAGAGCCCTGGGGAAGTAGCCTGATTCCAACAGCGTTCCATGAAGAGTCACTTCTGACCACCAGCCTTGCCAGCTAAGCTTTTGGTTTCTCTTGCTTCACTCCTGCCAAGAGGCCCTCAGGGGATTGCTTTTCTCATATTTCAGAAGGACAGTGCATTCTTGTGTCAGGTGTGAAAGGGATCTTTCCCACTGGATGCCAGTGAGAAGAAGCACCAGGGAAGGCTGCCTGACAGACCCCACCCTCTCCTCTCTAACTGGGTTACTCTGTGCACTGGCTCATCTCACTGAGCGATCGATCTACCTGCTGCTGCTCCGTTTGTACCAACACCTAACATCAGTATTCTCCAGGGCACATTCTGCGAAGGAGGGCTTAAGAGAAAGGATGAGGGTCTAAAAACTCAAAACTTTACACTGGCCTTTTGAAAAAAAAAAATACGTAGAAAAGCTTCTGGAACAAGATCCCAAATTGTTGTATGTGTAACATCTAAAGGGCTTATTGGTCTTGGTGGGTGCAGCTCAAATGCCACATCATTTGAGTTTTGACACTTTAAAAACTTTTTTCCTGGGGGACCACACAGGGCGGGGGTGGGTTGGCACTAGAACATAATTTGAAGGGAGGAAAACAAAGTATTTGAAATGTATAGGCTGCCTTAACTTTAGCTGCGGAACATTGTGACTTGGATGTGTTCGCTTTTATTTTTAAGTTTGTTTTTTTAAGAGAAAGTGAGACAGCCCTGGCTGAGTGGCTCAGTTGGTTGGAGCATTGTCCTGTACACCAAAAGGTTGTGGGTTCTATTCCCGGTCGGGGCACGTATGGGAGGCAGCCGATCGATGTTTCTCTCTCACGTAGATGTTTCTTCTTCTCTCTTTCTTCCTTTCTCTCTAAAATTAACATATCCATAATTGAAATTAAGAACAATCTGACAGTAACCAGAGGGGAGATGGGACGGGACAGTGGGGGGAAGGGTTTCCAGGAACCACTATAAAGGACACATGGACAAAACCAAAGGGGAGGGTGGGAGCAAGGGAGGGAGGTGGGATTGGCTGGGGTGGGGGAAGTGGTGGGGAGAAAATACAGACAACTGTAATTGAACAACAATAAAATAACTTTTTAAAAGTAATTAATTAATTAATTAACATATCCTTGGGTGAGGAATTTTTTTAAAAGGCAAGATAGCTGAATGAGCGAGAGGTGAAGCAACTCTTCCAGGGCCATAGTTTTCTTTTACCCATCAGTGCCCTTACACTTGACCTTGTGGCTGACTGTCCTACACTTGGTTATGAAGTTCTCCCAGCCCACTGCTGTTTCATCTTGCTCGCAGCAAATCCAGACACCTGCAGAGCAGCAGCCAGGTCTGCATGCGTGGTGGGGGTGGGGGTGGGGATGGGGGGGAGGTGCACCTAGAGAACTTGTTTTGAAGCTGCATTTGCACGGCAAGTGCGCGCTTTTTATATAGATTTCTGCTCGTTGAGTGGTTTGGGGTGAGGTGGGCAGGAACTGTTAGTTAGGTGGCCCTTTCTCACTGCTTCCAGAGCCATGCTTAGGCCACCGAAAACATCCTTGCCATAATTTCATTTTGTCCCTTCTTTTTAAACTTTATGTCAGTTCCTATAACCTCATTTAAAATTAGTGGAATTAATGATCTAATTTGGTAACAGTAATTACCAGGTCTACTTATCATTTCGTAGAAAGCAGTGGTTTCCTGGCTGTTTTGTTGTGTGTCTTACAGAAGCTTTCTGGTTTGATGTAGGGCCTTGGACTGGTAGCCTGTCCACCACACAGGCTGTGTTCTTTTACACTCCAAGCAGATAATTTGACATATGTACTTTTAGTTATATTATTATAAACAAGTTGAAAGGTTAATTGCTCCCTCCTTTGTCCCAAAGATGTATGAACATGCCTCTGTGGCTTTAGGCACCTTTGAAGAAAGGGTCAGTGCTCACAGTTACCATTACTCATGAATGTAGAAATGTAGGGATTGAGAAGGTATAACCTTTCTACCGAGAAGATCATCTAGCTTCATCCCTATTCCTAACACAGAGTTCCAGAGATGAAGCAGCCTCCCTCAGGTCAGCAGCTAGTTGGTACCAGAGCCAGGATTAGGACAAGGTCTCCAGCATTCCCGCTAATGCACCTTCCTCAGGGCTGTGATCCTGTTTGCCCTCTTGCCCGCTCGTTTATGATTGCGTGCATATTCTGACAGCCCTGTTAGAGAGCATCCGTTCTCTCCTGAACAGGGAACCCAGAGACATTACGTGGTCTTGTCCAGCCTCACAGAGCTTGTAGGTGCTAGAAGTGGGACTAGAGGCCAGGTCCTTGGACTCCTGACCCAGTGCTTTTTTAACCAACATCCTGATTCTTCACAGATGGCTGTGCTGTCGACAGTGTTTTAACTCAGAACCTGGAGACTCCCATGAACTCAGTCACATAGTCCTTTCTTCTCGTGAGTAGAACTGTTGAAGGACATAGTTCCACGTGACGGTGGCGCTTAACATGGGAGGCAGAGGGATGTAGTTCCACCTCCAATTCTCTTTTGTGATTCTCTTGATTCGTGGCACATCTCCTGTACAAAGTGAGGGCATGAGCTCATATTCCTTTCTGTTGGAGAATTCTGTGGTCCTTTCCCGGTCGTGTATGTTTCTTTGTGTTTTGTCCAGTAGAGGGGGGTGTGTGCTCACAGACCAGCAGACCCCCAGGCTCCTCCTGCAAGTTGGGTTATTGGGAAGATACCTGGAGGGCCTGGCGAAAGAGATGCAAGCCCAGGCAGTACGTGGGAGGAGCTGGAGACGGTGGTGGAAGAGTTGAAGAGGCTGAGCTACTGGGAATCAGCAGAGGGGATTAAGGTATTCCCGGAAAACTCTTCCCCAGGGCCCCAGAAATTCTTTTTAGGTTAATGCCTCCCCGAGAAGAATGACGGGCTAAGAAACTGCAGGTCGGAATGTTTCTATTGCAATTTTACTCCCTGATCTTAGGAGTGGTGAGTGTCCTGGGTATAATATATGCATAATGTCATGCCATTATGGGAGTCCTGGTCTGGGGTTCCTTTTCCAAACGACACAGTGTGGGCCACGTCAGGAAGAAATGCAGTTTCTCCTCTTAGCACCAGTTGCACACAGGCTGCTGCTTCATATCCAGAACCTATGTGCTGAGGTCTGGGAAAGACCAGCTGATTCTTCTACTTTTAGTTAAAGTGATACAGTCTGGAGGAAAAAAGTGAACTGCTCATTTCTCCTGTACATGGCGTAGTAAAGCAAGAAGGAGCACACACAGTCCTTCCTGGAGAAGCGGAAGCTGTAGAGCAGTTTCAGATTCAGCTGCTCCCAACTTGTACTCTCAGAGTGGAGACAAGCATTCACAGCCAGGAAAGGAGGAGGGAGATGGGAGGAAGACCGAGGAGGAGGGACAAGTTTGGGGGTTAGACTAAGTAGTGGGGATGAAGAAAGGAAGAAAAAGAAAATCTGGACTTTCTTCCTCAGACCCAGCTGCGGAAAACATATTTTGAGGTGCCTTGCCTAACTGATTTGAACAATTGCATTAGGTGGCAGAGGACATTCAAGGTACTTCCTGGCACCTGGATGTCTCTATCTCTGTTTTCTTCCTTGTAGAGAGGGTCTAGGCAGGTGTGGGAAAATCTTGATAACACACAACATCTGATCAGAGGCTTTCTCCTGGGATGCAAGAGCTTTTCTCACGTCTACTTAATATTTAGTGGCTGGCCAGGTATTCCTATCACTTGAGGCTAGATTAACGCCCCCCCCCCCACACACACCCCCCTGAGGGTGTTTACCTAGTGCATTTTCCTCATTTCCCCATTGCTCTGACCTGCCAACCCCATTAGTATCCTGAGGGCCTTCCCTCAGGGCCACAGTCTTTTGCTTTGAGGAGGTGGCCTGCAATGGCGTTATCACCTGTCTGTCTGAAACTTTGATAATCATGTCTCTGAAGGATATTTCCTGAAGCAAGCACTTGACATTGCACATGACGTTCAGACTCTGTGAGCAGTCATGTGGAATATACAACGACATGGTCGCAGCCCCGTGGGAGCCCATCTGAAAGTGGTCCCAGCTGCAGCGACACACAATGGACACATGTGGTGATGACCAGTGACCATTACAGGTCTTTCAAAACCTATTTCCATCTCCAACTAATGCTGACCTGTTCAGAAAGTACCCTGTAAGTCAATAAAAATAACCACCCTCATTCTTATTTAAAATAGGTCTTTCTGGTTTGCCATGCAATTTCACAGCCGCTCATTCCACCCTCTCACTGGCCCGATGGTGGTCATCACCGGCATGGTTCACTTTAGCGATGAAGAACCTGAGGCCCCAAATTTAGGCCGCCTGCACTAAAGAAATACAGTTAGTCAGCGGTGGAACCAGAACTCAGATCTAGATTTTCCCAGTACAAGTATAGTTTTTAAAAAAAAATGATAACATCTTAATACATGATGCAGCTAATGTGGATGATTTTGTTCTAAAAACTGGAAGAATGACAGTGTTGTTGAAAGATTCAGATAATTTTCCATGTCTTCTGGAAAAATATTTTCCCTCATTAAGAAAATATATACTTCTGCCCTGGCTGGTGTGGCTCAGAAGATTGAGCAACAGCCTGCGAACCAAAGGGTCACTGGTTCGATTCCCAGTTGGGGCACATGCCTGGGTTGAGGGCCAGGTCCCCAGTAGGGGGCATTCGAGAAGCAACCACACATTGATGTTTCTCTCCCTCTCTTTCTCCCTCCCTTCTCCTCTAAAAATAAGTAAATAAAAATCCTTAAAAAAAAGAAAATATATACTTCTTTTGATATATATATCATCATCTATATATAGAAATTATATATGTTTATCATTATATAAAACTTTGGAAACACAAAAATTAATTTCAAAAACTAATAAAACTGTTCAGTCCTACAAGTCTGAAATAAGCTTAATATTTTGAACTTTTAAAATTGCATATCTATATTAACAATTTTAATTGTTTTATATTACATCACAGAATGTTCCTATGCCATTAAATTTTCTTAAAATTAGTTTTAACATCTGCATATGTTCCATTAAATAAATTCACCATAATTTTTAAACCGCTCCCTTTCTCTTAGGTGTGTCAGTCCATGCTGTCAGAAACTAGTACAGCACACAACTTTTTATCTGAAGTTTTTTTACATTTCTAAGTAGTTTCATAAGACTAAAGCACTTAAAAAGTATATATATGTTTAGTTTTTGAGGTAGAAACAAAATGCTAGCAGAGCAAGAGCTGACTGGCACAGAGGAATGTTCTCTGAATTTGGGGAAATTGGGATCAGGAACAGAAAGATATTGGTCAGTGGAAACTGGAGGCTCTTCCAGCTGTGCTGGGGAAATCTTTTCAGATCTCAGTTTAGCTGCCACTTCCTTTACAGTTTTCTCAGACACCCTCTGTCATACGCGTACCAGATAGCGGATTGCACGGGCTTCTCACGTGCCTCGTAGCATTCTGCCCTTGCCCTTTTGTAGCACTCACCCGGCCACGTGCTAATGGACTGGTTGCCGCTCAGTGGCTTTTCCAAGACCAAAAGCTCTTGAGACAGGGGACCCTGCCTTAGTACTCAGGGCAGTGTACGGTGCATCCTAGGTACTTGTGTTAAGTCTGCCCAGGCTGCCATAACAAAATACCACAGCCTGGGTGGCATGAACAAGAGACGTTTATTTTCTCACAATTCTGGAGTCTGGAAATCCAAGAGTGAGATGCCGGCAGGGTTTGTTTCCTCTGAGGCCTCTCTTCTTGGCTTGCAGATGGATGCCCTCTTGTTGTCTCTTCACATGGCCATCCCTCTATGCACTTGTATGCCCTTGGCGCATCCAAATTCATTCTTCTAAGAACACCAATCAGATTGGAGTAGGACCCACCCTGCTGGCCTCATTTAAATTTAATCACCCCTTTATTTATTTTTTTCTTTTTTAAAAATTGAATTTTTTGCGGTGACATTGGTTAATAAAATTACATAGATTTCGGTTATACAATCCTGTAATACATCATCTGTATTTTGTACTGTGTGTTCACCACTGTAACCCAAGTCTACTTTCATCACCTTTTTCCCCCCTTGACCCTCTTCTACCTCCTGCACCCCCTCCCCTCTGGTACTCACCACACTGTTGTCTGTGTCTGTGAGCTGTTTTTTCCTGAATCCCTTCACCTTCTTCATCCAGCTCCTCAACCCCCACTCCGCAGCTGTCAGTCTGTTCATTTTTTAAATTTTTTTTCAAACAATATGGAGTGCTTCAAGAATCTGCATGTCGTCCTCGCACAGGGCCATGATGCCCTTCTCTGTATTGTTCCAGTTTTAGTACACGTGCTGCCGAAGCCAGCGCTTAACCACCCTTCGAAGTCCCCGTCTCTAAATCAAGTTGCATTCTGAGGTGCTAGGGGTTAGGGCGACATATAGATTTGGGGGGAATATAGTTCCGTCTATTACATTACTCCTTATATATTTTAATATGAAATATTTGACATGCTTGTAGATGAATTAGAAGATAATGTTTACATTCCAGCATCCTACCTTCTGGACAATAGCCAACCTCTTTCTGGCCAGAGGGGTGAATGATGGAGGCAGTCTGGTATCTTACAAGCGGTGCCAGACCTAGACTCAGGGCCCTCAGTTTGCACCTTGGCTCTGCCGGTTCCCAGTCATGTGATCTTAGCCACCCCCAGCGTCGGTCTCCTCACCTGTACAACTGGGATAATAACACCTACTTCACTAGATGGTTGTGGGACTAGATGAGATCATACGTATGGGGGTGTCTAGTATACTGCACGCTGTGAAGTAGACATCAGTCAATGCCAGTTCAACCTGTCAGTGGAAAGGTATGTTAGAAATAAGGAGCGTTTTAATTTAGTGATGAGGGAGGGCTCAGGTACTGACCCAGCTCTAAAAGTTCCCGAGTTTTAAACAGTGTCTTAGTAATCTTACCATTGTTATTTATACATACCGCCATCCTAGCCTCAGAGTCATTTCAGCTCAGTTAAGATTGGTGGTTTATGAACCTCTTTTCATTTGCAAAAAAAAAAGTTTGGTATATTAAATTATTTATATATAAAGCACTTGCTTATTGAAACCCACAGTTTTCAGATTTCAATGAGTGATTTTAATTCTTGCCCCCAGGGTCTGGTAGCGAATCTCATTATGGGGTTGCCTGGCTGCTGTTGTCACTGAGGGTTGTATTGCTTGAGCTTTAAAATGTCTTTGCGTAAAATATCACGAGGTCTCAGTGTAAAGACAGTGATAACTTCTGGGAGGCACTTTATAAGTGGACCTTGGAACACTATAGGAATATAAATTCTCCTTTTAGGATGTGGAAAGAATATTCACTGACAAACAAATTGCAGGCTATGGGAGCACAGAGAGAGGCTGTTGAATCTTCAGCATCCTCCAAGAATCAGTAGCCCAGAATTAGAGCCCTCACTTCTGGTCTTGTCAAAGCATCAGTCATGACCAAATATTTTCAGCTGATCAGCTTTTCTTTGCCTCTTTCAGAGGGTGTCAGAAATCATGGCCTGTGGTTGTCCACAAATCTACTTTTTACTGTTTTTCCAGGGCAAGCGTTTGCTTTCTCTCTCTCCATCTTGCTTCTGTTAGGCTCTTCTGCTGCTCCCATCATCGTGCTCTCCCCTTCCTTCCTCCTGCCTTATTCTGGTTTCTGTTTCAACAAGCCTGCAGCCCACAGACCTCTGTTATCTCTTTTTGTTGCCCTTTCCTACTGTCTCCTGACCTGCCTTCATGTCTGGGCATTCTGCCATGTCTGCTTTTCTGTCTCTCATTCATGTATATTTTCAATCTCTCTCCAGCTTTCCCCCCTCCTTCTCCCTTCCCTTGTTGCTGCCTCTTCTGCTTCTCCATCCAGATCGTCCTCCAGCATGAACAGAAGTGTGACATTCCCCAGAGGTGTAGCCACTCTCTCATCCTGTTCTCCTTCAGGGTGACCTAGGGATGGGACCTTTGGATTTATCGTACCTGCTTCTCCACAGACACTCGAGCAGATGTGACATTGGTGTCCTCGTAAGCATCGTTACAATAAACCCTTCCTGAGATTATCTTCTGGGCTCAGCATAGCCTATACCCAAGGGGAAGTTTCACAGCCCCAAGGAGGGGCTTGATCAAGTGAATGAGGAGGGAGCTTTGGTAGGTATGGAGCTGGGTTTCATGACACCATTTTTATTTCAACTTTTGTCCTGGTTGAGTAGCTTTAGTACACTTACAGATATGACTTCTATTTTACAAGGTTCACTAGTGTTTAAAAAATCTTTATTCAATTTAACCAAGACAGTTACACTTGGATTTGATTTAGTATGTAATAGTGATTGTTTTGTTTACAGTTAGACCTGGGTTCACTTATTGGTTATTCTGCTCCATCCCTTGAGACTGAGGTTAAGTGATGGTCCACGTAAGGACAGAAAAGAGTTGGTTAAAGGGTCTTAGGGTTCAGACTGAAACTGGAGGAGCGTTAACCATGGCATTACTGAAAATTAATGGATGTCTGTGGTTGAGTTACAATGATCCAGCCAACCAGCTGATTCATTTGGAGACCACAGTCCCCATGAAAAACAGGTCCAGCCTGATTTCCTCTGTTTGAGGTGTAACATGTGACACCTGATCCTCCTTACCCCTTGTGGGTATGACTCTGTCTTATTTGCCTCTCCCCACCCAGCTCTTAATGTTCAGCATGTCTGTTTGCAACACGCATTGTGCAGTTTTCTCAAACTCCCACGCATTATAACCTCTTGCAGAGTCAACCAGCCACAGTGTTTCTCTGTCAGAGAAACCACTGCCTTTAATCAAGATGAAGCATTTATCACACTTTGCAGTTACACAGCCACAGTTTTTTATGGGTGTCAGTTTTCCTTTCCAGGGTTGTGGAGCCAGAGGACTCACCAGGAAGGCAGACCCAGAAGAGTTCAGGTTTCATGGCCCTGCAAATTGGTAGTTACAGTCATTTGTCTTCCTTCCTTTCCCTGGTTTCTGCTCCAACCTGCCTGCAGCCCACATTGCTGCTTTATTGCCTTCTCTTCCAGCCTGCTGAATGGCCTCCATTCTGAGCATACTGCCAGGGTTTCCAGCTCTCCTCTCTGCCCATTTCCTGCTACTTGTCTTTCTCCTTCTGATCTGCCAAAGAATGGGCAGAAGTGTAAGCACCCTCAGCTCCACCTGTGGGACTTTTTAAATGAGTTTTGGAGCCTGATAAATGATAACCTTGAATATAAGTAATATAAATATTCAGTGGATAATAAGAATGGATATAGAGTTGGCCTACTTGAAAAATTATTGGATGTTATAGGCACGGGCTCTCCATCTGTACCCACCTTCCTTTCTAGCCTTATCTCACACTTCGCTTCCCTGCACAAACTCTGTACGTCAGGGCTCCACATCGTTTGTGAGCACTCTGCGCTGCTCTGTTGGACCCTTTCTTTCCTCTCATCCATCTCTTGCCCATCTGTGAGGCCAAGCCCCCCTCCCCCATCCTGCCTCCTTTGCAGTGTCACTTCCTTGGTCACTCTGCTCATCTCTTCCTCCTCTCAGTCTAGGAGGACTCTGTATCTCATCACATGGCGCTGGAGCACGACCGTGTCTCTGAGGAGGATGGACAGTCCAAGTGACCAGGGATGAACTCCTCTGAGTCAGCAGCTGCGGCAGCTGCAGCTGCAAAGGGGATGTTTGCACAGCGCTTCATCATTTGCAGAGCCCTTTCATCTCCGTTATCTCTTCGGGTTTCCAAACCTTCACTGCAAGCTTGGTGTTATTACAGTATCTCGTACAGAGATCTTTAGAGGCCACTGTCCCAGCTTAGTGACTTATTGCAAAGAAGAACTTTAACCATGAATTAATAGGGAGGTGGGTTTTAGAAAGAAATTTGCCGTTTTTCAATGGGCTATAAATAAGCAATCAATCCTACTTAGGAAGTTAAACATTTGGATATTTAATATTAATGAAACACTTCCTTGATACACTCACATGAAGTGAAAAAAACCTCAGTCACTAAAACTGTGGGAGCTTTTAGCAGAATTTCACCACACAAATTTGGCCATTTAATGAATCCCTTTCTTATTTCTTTAACTATAATTTAGATATCCAAATTCAAGAAGTATTTGTTTAAACGCCAAACATTGCTAATTTGTAATCTTCCTTAGATAGTTGCTTTAAATAGTTGTTTACATGTATTGTTTTAGCGTCCCGGCATTTACGACCCAGGATTGGTATAACCTTTCATTTAGAGCTAATCCTCAAGACTTGATTTAAAAAAAAATTACTTTCCCAAATGGTAATAGCTAGCAATTACTGACAGCTTACTAAGTGTCAGATGTTATGTATTATCACCAAACCCTTCAAGGATCTTTGAGAAAGGTTATATATTGCCTCCATTTTATAGATGACAAAAATTAGACTTAGGGTAACTTTGTTAAACTGAGTGCCCACAGCTGGTAAGTGTTGGATCAGGGATTCAAACTCTGCGTTCTACTATGTCATGTGGCCTCCCTGGATACAATCTTAAAGTATGACATCATGCTATTTTAGAAAGAGGGGTGATACAAATAAACTTAGTCCCATTAAATTATCTCAAAATTCTGTGATAGGGTAGAAGTGGGCTTGAGAAGGCAGGCATATATTCCAGGATATAACCTCATTAAATTGCTTCCGATTTCAATAGATAATAATGACATACAGTAACTTTAACATTTGTCCTTGCAATAAGCAAGGCTCCATGATTTATTTCTCTTCCCAAATAAAAAAGTTCTAAGAAATAAAAATTAAGCCTACTTTGCCCCTTTGCCCTGATCTCCTATTGACTTGATCTTATGCAAAGAATATAACGAGGGGTCAAAAGAGTACTGTTGAGCCCAGCATCTGATTTGTGGGTATCACTCCTTCTCCCTCCGAACTTTGTAGATCGGTTGCTGAAAGTGAAAGCAGCCATTTCAGATCTGCCTTCCAGAACACAGATTATTAGATGCAACAAAACAGGTGCTGGAAGACTTAAGCAGTGTTTGTATGTCTTGGTGGTGAAGACCAAGTGCTTTTTCACTCCAGTGATTCTCAACCATGGCTATACAGTAAGATCATATGGGAACTTGAAAAAGATCCCAATACTCAGTCCCAGGGGCTGAGTCCATAAGGCACTGCAGCTGCCTTCTCCTGCCAAGTGGCAGTGTCATCGAAACCATTACTGATGAAGAAGCAAGATGACAAGGGTGGGTGAGATGTACAGAGGGGCTCCCCCACTGGTCAGAAGCTGTGAGTAGCACAGAGGCTGTGACAGCATAAGAAGAAGCTGACTCCTCTGTCTCACTCTGTATTAGAACGTTTTACAATAGGCGTCCATGTTTTTTCCCCACATGGCACTGCTTCCCCCTTGTCTGGTCATAGTACCCCACTTTTCCTATGGAGAACTACCTCTTTTCTTTTTAAAAAATGTATTAATTTTTAGAGAGAGCAGGGGGGTGAGGAGAGAGAGAGGAGAAAAAAAATCAATTTGCTGTTTCACTTATTTATGCATCCATTGGTTGATTCTTGTATGTGCCTTGACCAGGGATCAAACTCAACCTTGGTGTGTCTGGATGATGCTCTAACCAACTGACCTTCCCAGCCAGGGCCAAGGAGCCACCTCTCACTTTCTCACTTTATATGGTAAAGATGAGGCTGATCTGGAGATCATGTGACCCACTCATGTGACCCAGGACCTGGCTACTGTGATCAGTTCAGGAACGGGCACATTTTTCAAGCTTATATATGATATGAGGGGTGATCCTTGGGTCTTTTGCTAGAACAGCTGGGACACTTTCTTAGTAACTTATGGTTACCAAGGTAGAAGGGTATAATTCTGAAGCTGTAATAACCATCTTGACTCCACATGAGAAAACAGGATCAAAAGATGCAGAGAGACTCCTTATATCATTTGAGTACCTAGATCCAGCCATGCTTATAACCCTGCACTTTTTGGTTGTAGGAGCTAATAAATTTTATTTTGCTTATGTCAGTTTAGTTGGATTTCTGTTGTAATATAGAGAGTTCTAACTGACTCTCCTCAGTAGGGCCAAATGAGAAAGCAGTATGTTGATACTGGGCTGAGGAGTCATGGAAGGGACACATCTTTCTTGGACACCTAAGTCTGTATTAAAGTACACATCCCTTCAAACAGCTGCCTCTACCTGACCAACAACCCTCACCATCTCTCCAGTCCAGCTATGTGAGATTTCATGTTTCCTTCTCTGGGTATTTCTGGTTTTAGGGAGCAACAGACCTGAGACCTTATTATTTATCTCTTGAAGACGTGCCCAATACCTAATATGCCCTGATGCTACTTTGGGGAACCATTGCCACATACAGTGAGCGTTCACTCTGTGCTGTGTGCTCATTCACCAAACACTGATCGAATCAAATCTGCATACCAGATAGTGTAGGGGCCTTGAACACCGTGTGAAAGAGTGTTTGCCTAGTTTAATAGATCACGAAAAGCCATGGGAGACCTTCGAACAGAGGAAGGATATGACCCCAGTTGCTATTCAGGAAGATTAGCCAGACAAGAGAGTGAAGGGCAACAAGAGATTAGAATGAGGAAGGTTAGTTGGTGATGGTAGCCATTGATGAGTTGATGAAAACTCCAAAAAGGGCTGGAAAGAAAGGGATAAATATGAAAAACACTGTACAAATACATTACAAAGTTAACTGTCATAGAAAGAGAGGGGTTCTAAATGATTCCAAAATTTGAGCATTAATTGTGAGGCTATGGAGATGTTTAGTTTCAATGTCTGGCCCATGGTGTATACTAAATAAGTGTTAGTGTCTTTTATTAAGATTGGATAGCCTGTACTAGACCAGTCTTCTACCATCTCTTCCATAGGAAATATAAGCAGTTCCCTCTTTTTAAAAAAATTATATAGCAAGATCGTAGCAGCAATTGGAACAAAGCCCCTTATTCCCAGCTCTTTGGAAGAGCATACTTGAAGTAGGACAGGTCAATTCGGTGTTCATGGATGTGACACAGACATGAGGTTCCCCTCTCGTACATTGTACGTGTTGTCAGTGGCTATTAGATTCAAACATTGCTGGATTATTGATGGAACCACTTAGAAGGTGATGTTAGGACCTTGACCTGGTTGTTTATCCTGTTGTGTTTTATACTCTTAAGACACCTAGTACATATGCATGAAATTTACTGTGGGATAAGCATTTAAAGAGTGAGCCTAGCCCTGGCCAGGAAGCTTGGTTGGTTATGGTGTCATCACACTACACCAAGGTTGTGGAACTGATTTCTGGTCAATCAACCAATAAATGCATAAGTATGTGGAACAACAAATCAGCATTTCTCTCTCTCTCTTTCTCTCTCCCTTCCTCTATCTGTCTGAAATCAATGAGTAAAGAAAATTAAAATATAAGAGTAAGTCTAATATGCATACTCTAAAATTGGTATTAATTTTATAAAACTTATTTCGATTTACTTTCTCTTCTGACTGTAATGTGTACTTTTATCATTATTAATAAATGACAAGACTTAAAAAAATTCTTTTTTGAAGAACGCAATTCCTTGGTTACTTGAGCTTAGAGAACATGACAATATTTCAAGAAGGAGTAGAAACAAATAAAATTGGAATATGACAAGAATAAATAAGGCTTCTCAGCTTTTTCACCTTTTTGGTGAGGTGAGCTAAGGGTGTTTAAAATCTTTTAGGCTTCACATGACCAAGAACACTGCACTTCATCCTGTTGGCAGGACATTTTTTTGTTGCTCTGTTTAGTTAAGTGGAACCATGTCCAGGAACTGTTCCCTGCTCTTCGGGAGGGTTATTCTCTATTTGCCCATTTTCTTTGTCAGTGGCCCTGAGTGTACTCTCAGGTCCTGGAAAGTGTGGACTCTGTCTTACTCATGTTGTTCTCTTGCAGTACATATTTAATAAGTGAACAAATGAATTGATCAGTAGGAAAAACAATGATGGTGACCTCCTTAAGTTCTAGATTTTTCTTGTTGTGGCTCTGTCTATTACTTTCTTTTTCTTGTTCACTTTTTTAAAATAGAAAGCAAAATGTCCACTCTGTGCTTTATTGGGAACTAAGATAATAGATACAGGGTATCCAAGTGGAAATAAATGTGGGACTGGGCAAATACCACAGGAAACAAGGAAGTAAAGCTCTCCCTTTGGGCTCTCAATTCAGGGACAGTCCAAACAGTGTAAAGGATATCGGCATTGAACTGAATATGACACCGAGTCCCCCATTTGGTCTGAGGGGGCAGAGGCACAATGCAATTGGTCATTATGATGAACTCAGAATTAGGCATATGATCTAAGTCTTATTTGTAAAATACTTTTTTTCCCCAAAACATAGGACCTACCACTTTGTCTTGGTAAAAGTCCAGGATGTAACTTTCTGTTGAACTGGGCCTTAGAGAAAGTGGGCTCTGAGTCATACATGGGTGATTACATGTTTTGTTTTCTTACAATGTCAACTAGCTGTCCTTCCATTTCTCTCATGTGGAATGTTCTCTAGTTCACATTTTTTGGGTCATATGGATGAAGCAGAGCAGTGTCCTGAAGATAAAGCCAAAACCTCTACCAAGCAGAGATGGGAAGAGAGAAGGAACCGGTTTCTGTCCCAGGTTGCAGGCTCGCAATACAGTCAGCATCTCAGCGTATAGAGCGACCAGGGTATTTTCATAAACAAGAGGCCTGGGTCATGTGAGAAAATGAGAGGAAGATCCTAAGAGATATTTTAACATCACATATTGTTAACATACAAGGATATTTGTTGCAATTTATAAGATGGAAAAAGAAAGGGAATATCCAAATGTCCAGTGAAAGGGGATGGGGAAAATAACTTTTTGTGTATTCTTATGCATATATCCATAAACTGGATTTGTAGTCATGTTAAAGAATGGTGTGCATACACGTGAACTAACAAAGAATAATGACCAGGCAATATTGGAGAATGAAGACAACCGAAACAACCTGCAGAACAGAATGCCCGGCTTCACTACATGTGTGTGATTCGTACACCACATATCACAGCGGTGACCTCTGGGAGTGGCGACACGAGAATTTTTTCATTTTTGCACTGTGCGATTCCATATCGTCTGAATATATCACAGTGAACAGGCACAGGATGGCCAATGTTGAAAACTTCTTTCCTCCCGGGACATGAAAAATAGTGCACTGGCTAACCATTCTATATAGACAAAATAAACACCGTCCGTGGCCTTTGGAAAGGGTATGGAGGGGAATAAAGTGACCGGAGCTAGCACATCTGCTATCTTCAGCACATGTGCCATAATTTGCAAACAAAACAATTTGTATTTACCTTATTTTTATGGTTTTTAAGCCTTAGAAGAAAAGAACAAATTCTGAGAAGTGAAAGCTAATTCTCATTTCAGCATGAAGCTCTCTAAGGGTCCATTGGATTTGTCCTTGAAAACAGAAGTCAGAGTTCTGAAATCAATCTGTGTCTTCAGCTAGCATTGTGACCTTGAATTGAGTCATGTGATCGCTAACCTCTCAGTTTCTCCCCCTGTTAGAGTAATAACCCTTACTGTTGCATTCCTGAGTGGGGTGTTGTGAAGTTTACTGAGATTGTGTTAGCAAAATGCTTTGAGCTCTTTAGATAAAAGGCTCAATATAAACACAAAGTCTTATTAAGATAATTATAGAGTGATTTTACATAGTTAAATTCACATGCAAGGCTAAATGTAATGTTGGAAGTCATTTATGGAGGCAGAGAAGGAGATTGGCTTTCAAAATCTGAAAGTGAAATTCCTAGCACATTTTGAAGACAGGTAGAGTAGAATCATTTGCTTTTAGAATAAAATAAAGAACAGTTCTTACAGGACTTAGTTTTGAGGAATGATTCAAAAAAAATGAAAGGTAAAACAAAAATGAAGTTTCTCTGTTTCAAAACATCTTCTGAAAAGCAAAGTGATCACTTCTCCTTCCCCTGAAAGAGGAAGAAAATAAAAAGAAGCTCTTGAAGAACTTGTTGGTTTAAAAAAAAAAAGTCTTGTCATTAACATGACTGTAAAGTGGTGAAACCTGTCTGGCCCACTGTGTGTACGGAAGGGTGACTCACCAATGCTTGGCGGAGGCTCTTCCCCGGTGGCACAGTACCAGTTGCTCCTTTGATGGAGCAAGGGAAGTACATCTTCTGCATGTTCCTTCATCTCAAGCTGTCCTGAGAACCCATCATGTTTGCTGCAGGCTCCCCACCCTTTGGCACCATGGGTGCATGCTACTACTATAACCCAAGACATGGTCAGTCCATTTCAGTTCCCAAGATTTGGAAGTGCCGACACAGGAGGTCAGTAGCCCCAGAGGAAGGTAAGCTCAAATGCAGAAGCTCAGGCTCTTGTCTGCGGGGCAAAGGGAAGGGGGGGTGGGGTGGGGAGAAAGGTTTCTGTTTAAAGTAGAGATAAATCTATTCAGATGATCAGAATTGAAATTCCTCTTTATTTAATAAATGCTTTTAATTTGGCTAGAGTTTATGGGTTGACCTGTGAAAGAGGAGCTGTTGGTGAAGGTCACTGTTTGGCACATGACAAATTGGCTCAGGTGTCCTCCAGTGGTGACCTGCAGGGCTGTTGATCTCAAGTTTTAAGAATCAAACTATCTGAATACGAATATATTCATTCAATTACATTGAACAAAGCTAAGGATTAGTTTATTTATTTATAAAGGAAGGCTTAGGAATAATCTTCATCTAGAGAGATTATTTTCATCATAAAAACTTTGGAGTGTGAATGTGATTAGTTGTATTTATATGAAGATTTTATATGTTCTTTAAAGGCAGGATGATGTAATGAAAAGCTATAGCAGTATCGAGAAATATTTAATCTATATTATTTACCTATAGTGTATTAAAACACTTTGCATCTAATCTTTAATATGGACATTGTTTAAACCAGGTTCTTTTGCTTTTAATATCTACTATGGGCAT
>VMDR010006108.1:0-47370 GCA_007922815.1 Macrotus californicus
CGGGATGTGGTAGCTGCCTTGGGTGACCTGGCTCGGTCGAAGCTGACAGGTGCAGGGCTGCTCGGACTTCAGTGTGCACACTGAGCACCAGGGGACTTACCACAGTGCAGAGGCTCACTCAGCAGGTCTGGAGCAGGGAGGATGCGCTGAAATTTTGTATTTGTGTCCGCCGGGCCCCAAGGTGATTGCGATGCTGCTGCTCTGTGGGTCCCACTTGAGTAGCAAAGTAAATGCGCTGTGTGAAAATTTGTTGGCCTCAGATATTCACACGGTGGCCGTTGTCACCCCTCAGATAATTGATTAGCAAGAGGAAGGTTACCTTTACAGCAGAGACCTGGCAAACACTCCCCCACCAAGGGGGTCAAGTTCTGCACACTGAGCAGGACTCCATGTAATGTGGCCAGAAGGACACATCATCTCTGTAGTCCTCTTGCGAAATCAGTGTTTTACTTGAACTTAATCACAGAGAAATGATCAGATAAATCTAGAGTGTGGAGCATTTTTCACCATTCATTCGTGACTGGTTCATACCTGTAAAAATGCATCATGAAAGAGAAGAAAATATATACAATAACGAATAATCAGTAGGCGTGGCAGGTGACTTTCTGTACTAAAGGAGAGAAGGGACATGACATTCAAAAGCAATGTCTGAGCCACACCGGATCCCAGACCTAAAAACAACAGAGGCGTAAGGAATATTTTGGAAAAGAACTAGGGATATTTGAATAAGGGCTGCTTGTCAGATAACAGTATTAAACAAATACTTAACATATTGGGTGCGCTAATGGTTCTGTGGGTATTCAGGAGAACAATCTTATTTTTAGGAAACATGCTGAAGTATTTAAGGGTGAAGTATTTGGGGCTAAAGGGTCATGAGGTCTGACGCTTACTTTGCAGAGGCAAACGTGTAAGCCCACCACCCATACTGTCTCACTGATGAAGAGAGAGAACAAGTGTGGCCCAGGGGAAATGGCTGGTGCACGTGGGGAAGGGCATCTCACAGTTTGCTGTGCTCTTCTTTCAACTTCTTTGAGGTTCATAGCTCCAACTACGAGGTTGGGGGGGGCCGTGTGGAGTGTGGCAGTGAGCGGTGGGCTGGGGCTGACCTCTCTTCTCCTTTCTCTTGCTGTCTCACAAGCACTCCTGAGACCCTGCCCAAATGCCTCCTGGTTCCTGGGAGGAGTGTGGGAACAGAGTAAGCCACACTAGTGTCAGACCCCTCTCGGGCTGAGGAGACCGAGGCTGGCTCTGCACTGTCAACAGCCTCTGTGGTTTGGCTGGACACGCATAGCAGGAAGGCCCCAGGTATGGGTAGAGAGCCAGAAACCCAGGGATCCATGAGCAGAATATCCCATCTTGTAATGTCTGCCTGGGGGAGGGCAGCTCTGGCCACTGGGTGGTCTTTGACACAATCCTAGTGGCCCCGCCTCACTTTTCCCTCTTGGGGTGTAACCCCCAGAACAGGGCCCAGCTGTGTGTGTTGGGTGCTCTGTGGGAAAACCTGGCCTTCCACTTGCCTGCCCATCTCTATGTTGGCCCCTGCTTGTCTGAGAGCCTCTGTGTAAGGGTGTGAGGATGTGCATCCTCTCGCTGTGGTCCCCTGACCACAGCTCTGCCGGCAGGAAGCAGCGAGGTGGTGCCGCCCACCACCTGGGTACGACAGGCTCAAAGACTGAGGCTGATTGAGGCGGCAGACGAGCAGGGCTGGAGGAGATGATGAGGAAGGTGAAGGCCTTCTGGGACTCCAGCGGCTGGGTGGTGGGTCCCTTAGAGGGAGCTGGATGAAGCCCCCCTTGGGTGTGTGAGTGTGAGTGTGTGTACAGGTGTGGTTTGGGATTCTGGGGACACTCTGTGTGAAGGATGGGTGGCCATGTTGGATGCCTTCTGCAGCAGCTGTTACGGGCTGCTGGAGGGCCCCCAGCTTAGCTGCATGGCACAGTGCCTGGACCCAGGGCTGACTGGGAAGGTGGGCCATCTCTCCCTCGGGCTTCCTTCCTCCCCAGCCTTAGGTTCTAGAAAGTACTTATTCCTGCCTTGTGTCATGCCATTCAGATGTGGGCATGTGCCACCACCCGTGTGGAGGTCTGGGCACTCTGGGAGTCAGGGGCCCCAGGAGGGGGTGCCCTGGGGCTCAGGGCACAGCAGGGCCACCCAGCGTCAGTGCAGCAGGTGAGCCTGCAGGCGCAGCCCACACCTGGTGGGCCAGCTACAGTGGTACGGGCAGGGCGAAGTCTCCTGGGTGCCCGTCCACCAGTTTTGGAGCTTGGGAACAAAAGTGTGATTCAACTGTCAGTCCTCACCGTGAAGACCTTAGGCTCAATGTCCTGATTTATCTCTGCTCACCTGGCATCTGTTCATGGAGGTGAAGACATTACCTGTGAGAAGGGAGCACTTGATGTCTGTAAAGTCCCAGGTTCAGTGGGCAGTAGGCGATAAACTCCTCTTAGTTCAGGTAAGACGGGCCCCGGGGGGCCTTCTGCCCCTGTGGGTTTGGTGACCATGCACCACAGCTGTGCAGAGGCCCATCCCGGGGACTGTTTGCTGCCTGGGCGGACAGGAGAGGGCTTGGCAGGCCTCTGTCCACGCTCTGGGCTGTGAGGAAGGCCACAGCCGTGAGGCTGGGGCAAGAGAGCCTCTCTCCGTAGCACTCTGGCCACAGGGAGCGCCTGCTGAGCCCGGGCTCCAGTGGCATCCATTTGTGTCTGGTGAGCCTCCCTCATCCCCCAGGGTGGGGCTCTGGCCCTGTCTGCAGCCAGGTCCAGAGAGGCTCAACTGCACAGGCTAGCGACAGGGGCTCCTGTCTCTGCCCCGCCCTGAGCAGGTTGTCACTGTGGAGGCACTTCAGACCGCTCCTATCTGGCTGCGCTGAGGATGTGGTGAGAGGGCCCAGAGTGACGCTGATAAGGCTGCCTGCACTGCTGGCAGCTGTGCTGCTGGCCTTGTCCCTCTTCCCCTTCTGGGCTAACAGTGTGGCGGGGCCTGTGCGCCTGTCCTCGCTCCCACCGTCAGAAGGCTCCCTTTGCTTATCACAAAGGGAGACCTGTGGCACGGGGGTGTCTGGGGCTCCCTGATACGTAACCCTGGACACAGTGGGAATTCTGACTGTCTGCCATCAGGCCCCCTTCCTCACCTAACCTGCTTATCCTTCAAAACCCACCTTGGTCGTCCTCCATCCTCTGAGCCCTTGGAGGCCAGGCCCCTCCTGGACACCCACAGTCCCCCTGCTGCTCTCAGTGGTCTGTCTGTCTGTGAGCCCCACTAACCATGCCTCGAATGGGTGAGCATCTGTGTTGCCAAGGCCCAAGGTCACAGCTTCCCTTTCAGCAGGTGGAGGGTCTCGGCAGCCTGAGCACCTAGCGGCTGCGGGGTGTGACAGCATTCCCAATTGTGGAGGGTGGGAAATAGGAAGCAGGTAGCAGTGAGGCTGTGGGATTTTATTGGACTGAATTGTGTCCTGTTCCCTGCCCTCGGGCAGGTGGTGCTCAAATTGTTTTCTCTTCCAGTAGCCACACTGGGAGCTCCTTGAGGACAGTGACCCAGGCCCTGTGCCCTTCTTCCCTCATCTATAGAATGGGGGTGGGTGTAAGTAAGGATTGAATGAGGCCGAGATCAGCACACGTTTACTGAGTGTTTTCCTGAGGTTGTGGTTACAACTTGTTGCTCCCATGTGGGAGGTGGACACTGAGGTGTGGAGAGCTTAAGCAGTTGGCCCTAGGTCACTCAGAGCCTCCCCGGCTGGTCACCCCTTCCACACTGCTTCTTCAGGGCTGGGACCCACTGGAGTCAGCTGGGGTTACCCAAGACCAGACTTTGGATCAACAGAGGCGCTAATTCTAACCCTAGCTCTGATGGCTACTTCTCATGACAAGCTGTTGTATATGACCCTAAGAGGACACTGAGTGTGAGAGATAGGGTGTTTTGTTCAGGGTCACGACTCTGCCCTCAAAGCCCATGGCTCAGATTAGCCAGTGGCCATCAAGAGCATACTGCGTGTATGCCCTGTGCACAGCCCGCATAGGAGCTGGGGACAGAGAGCTGGACCTCAGGCTGTTCTCAAGGCTGGGGCAGGGCCAGTGGTGGACACTTAGGCACCATTCCACAGCAATGAGGAGTACAGTTCCCAGGGCTTAAGTGGTACAGAATGATGTGTGTGTGTGGGGGGGGCGTAGCTTCACAGAGGAGGTGTTAACCAGAGCAAGGCTTTGAAGGATGAATAGGAGTTTACTGTGTGTACATGCATGTCTATACATACGTGAACAGTGTGTGCATGTGACTTCTGTCTAGCATCTTGAGATGCCATCAGTCTGGACCTAGTATGAGGGTTAGTGTTGTCAGGCCTGGCCCCTCGTTGTGTGCAGGCCTCTCGGAAGGCCTTTGACAGGCTTGCTGTTACTTGAGTCTGTTCTGTGGGCCAGGTACAGAGCCACGTGTTACAGTTGTGAGCCTTAAGGTGGGTGCTAACATTTTCTTTATTTTCCAGATAAGGCACTTGACGCTGAGAGAGACACAGTGCCTTTTCTCAAGGGTCTTCTCACTGCCTGGCATAGTCTCACTGTAGCTGGCCTTCCTTAAGTCCTGAAGTTCTCCCTGGTGGCTTCGGCCATCTGGGCGTAGTACACAGCTGTGTCCGGGAATGCGTATCCGTGTGTGCATTGTGAGTCCCGATGGCAGGTGTAGATCTTTGCTGATTGAGTGCATCTCCTCAGGGAGGGGAGGCAGAGGTGGACAGGGCCACCTCCCTGGTCTTCCAGGTTTGAGGGCTAGCCAGGCTGTGATTCTGCTCTCTGGGAGCCTCTGGTTTACTCAGTGACCCCTCTGATTTCTGGACATTCTTTCCTACCCACAGGTCCATTTCTCTCTTTGGAATAGAGCTACCTAAGCTCAGGTACTTCCGCAGCTCCACTGTGTTCCTACAAGGCCAAATGGAGGTGGCTGCCATGGGAAACGGGGGCCTGTGGATGTGGTGGTAGCTCGTTTTGCTTTCCTCCTCTTACCTTAGTGTCTGCTTGGTATCCAGCTGCATTTGTCCAGTGGATTGTGTGCTGACCGTGCAGCACAGGTCTGTTCGTGGGCCACTCTCCAGGGCATCCCCTGCCTCTCCTGCTGCTTGTTTCTCTCACTGTCCTCTGTGACCTCAGGTTGCCCTGAATAGTTAGAAATTTCTTGGTAATGCACCTCATCTTTCTAATCTCCTTGCCTTTGCTATAAGCTCACCCTCCATAGAAGCTGCTGCTTCTCCCTGGAAGTCCTCCTTGATTGCCCAGGCTAGATCTATCTCTACCCTGGACACCTACAGGCTCATGGGCCTCCTTCTCTCTTGGGGCTGGACCCATATCTGGTTGATCTTTGCTGCCCCGGCAGAGATGCTTGGCACTGGGCACAGAGCAGGTGCTTGGTGACAGATGGCCAAATGTACTACTGAATGCTGATTGGCCTGCTGTGGCTCCTGGGACAGCCAACCAGGAGCAGCAGGGAAGCACAGGCCCTCCTGGGCCAGTCGAGGGCGAAGGGTCCTAGGTCTGCTCAGGAACTGGGCATTCCTCAGTCCAGAACCCAAGTCTGGTGCTCCAGGCAGTGTAGCCCACTTTAGAGTCTTTGAGGGGAGAACGTAGCCGAGGGGAAACCAGTGAGGACCTGCTGGCCTCAGACAGCTGCTGGGCTGGCTCCCTGGTTCCATCCACTGATGCTCATCCTTGCCCTGTCCCAGCTTTTCCCTCTGCCTGCCATGCTCACCACCACCTGCTTCCTTCTCATTCTTGTTGGGTTTTGGCCACTGCCTCTACTGGACATCTCAATGTTTTCTTCTGCTGCTTAATGGAGGTGCTGCCCTGTGCTGTCTATGGCAGTCTCTGTCTCCGTCTTGGTCTTTGCTGCCCTCTCCCTGCAAACCCTGCCCCTCTCTGCCTCAGCCTCCACTTTCTGAACCACCGTCTCTCATCTCTCTCTGCTCTCCTCCCATGGTTTCCACCCCTCTCTTTCCCTCTCTCCCGTTCCTCTCGCTTGTCCTCCCCTCCTTCTCCCTGACTCTTTTTCCTCCTCATCCTTCCTGGGACTGTGGGGTACAGGACCCCAGAGAGGGGAGTCTGGGAGAACCTGATGGATCAGCACTTCTGGTCAGGGCTTCTGCTCAGGCTCCTCTCCTGGTCTCCGATCTCTGTCTGTCTGTCTGTCTGTCTGTCTCTGCCTTTACCCACCTGTGCCCTCCATCTCTCCCCTCCGCCTCCTCCCCAGCATGGGGCTGTGGCAGCTAGACTGTGGGGGCTGTGTGTGTGTGTGTGTGTGTGTGTGTGTGTGTGTGCGTGTGTGCGCACGCTCAGTGAGGCCTGCTGCTCTGTGGGAAAGGGAGCAGGGTGGCTAGAGTGGGTCACATCTGAAAACCGAGTCAGGTTGGGAGGTGACTCCTAGTGACACAGAGCCTAGTCCCTGGCGCCTCTGGCTGCCCTTCCCACGCTGGCCGAGAAGGGTGAGAAGGGCATTGCTCTGCTGCTCCCTCTGGGAGTCAGGAGCCTTGGGCCCAGGATGTGGAGCCATGTGGGGAGGTGGGGCCACCCCGGTATTCAGCGCACTTTTCAGTTGTCAGGGCTGGGGTAGAGCGCCCCAGCATGCAGTGTGAGGTCACTAAGGAGAGGTGCCTGATTCCTCCTGCTGTCCTTGAAGCCCCTCCTCCTGGTTTCAGTCACTACAGCAAGCCTGTCCTAAATTCCCCCTCTTGGCTGATGGGCAAGCCCTAGAGAAAGGATGAGGAGGTCTCAAGACTTGTGGATGCAGTCCTGTTCTTGGGGGGTCATAGCAGCCATGAGACCTTCCGGTGGTCCCAGTGCCCTGGGCTGGTGATACTGGCTGGGTCCTCTCAGACCCAGGCTGGGGTGGGGGAGGCCTGCAGTGTAGATGACTGACTGGGCCCTCTCAGTTTGGCCAGCTTCTTTCTCAGGGTAACACTCTTTTCTTCTCCCTCTGCCTTTGCAGGTCCTCCAGAAGCTGGGGAAGGCAGACGAGACAAAGGATGAGCAGTTTGAACAATGTGTCCAGAATTTCAACAAGCAGCTGGTGAGTATGGGTAGTCCTTGGCCTTCGGGAGCTTGTGAAAAAGGGACTGTGGCTGCCAGGTGGAAATTGTCAAAAGCTGAATTTGTGGAGTAGGGGAGGTTGGAGAAGGGGATTGGTGTGGGCTGACAAGATCACGGAAGACTTCCTGGAGGAGGGAGCACTGGCACTAGGCATGGACCATGGTGGGAAAGAGGAAGGACAGGGTATACATGAGGTCCTTGGTGAGACATAGAAAGGGTGGGGACGGGGGATGGCGGGGGTGGGTGAAAGTAGACAATAGATTGTGACCAGACTCTAGACAACCTTGAATGTCATGTCAAGTGGGAGCTATAGAAACGTGTAAGGAAAGGGTCATCTGCAGGGCTTACTGTGGGAGCAGAGCAGACTGGATTTGATTTGGATCCCTGCTCATCATCAGCTGTCCCTGACTTTAAGCCAGGCCTTTTGTAGGTGGCTTGTGGATGCGTCCCAACAACTGTATAAGGCCACCAGTATCGCTGTTCCCTTTCTGTAGATGAAAGACTCAGGGCTCAGAGAAGTTAGGTAATTTTCCCAAGGCTGTCCAGATGTTGCGGTGGATTCAGATCCATACTTGTCTGCTTTCAAAGATTGCAAAGGACTTGAAGGGCTTCCTTACCAGGTCCCCTTATAGGACCTCGGCCGTTTACAAAAGGGCTTAATCACGGGCAGCCTGGGGGCAGTGTTTAGATGTGAGGGAGGACTTTCCATCTGAAAGGCTCTGGGTGCTGTGACTGGGTGGTCCCTGAAACCACTCCCCCACAGAGTCTTGAACTTAAGGCACAGCTGTGTCTGAGGCAGTAGAAGGGCAGTGAGAGGACCCTGTGACTATCCCATCCATGGGAAGGGCCAAGGCAGTAGGAAAGGAAAGAGTGCTGGGCCATGACTGGCTTCTGCAGCTGTGTGCCAGTAGTGACAGATGGAGATGAAGGCCACAAGAGGTGATAGAGGTGGGAGTGGGCATGGGAAGTGAGGGCAGGGTCCAAGCTCTGCTAGGAAAGGGGCCAGCTGGGCACCCACCACCATTTCTACAGATGGAATGGAACCCAGGGGAAGGGGCCTTTTCTGGAGAACTCTGACAGCCCACTGGCCAGGGGGTGGTGAACATGCTGGCAGAGGGCCCAAGGCCAAGTCCACTTTCAGGAGCTTGACTGAGAGACTCCCAGGGCAGGGGTAGGTGCCCCAGTGGCCGCGTGTCCCGTAGACCACAGGCTGGGTTTCGCGGCCCCGGCAGGTGCCGTGGCTGAGACTGCCTCTGTGGGCCTGGCTGAGCCCCTGCTCCTTGGGTCTCAGTTTTCTGGGCTGTGAAACAGATGGTTGAACAAGAAACCTGAGGTTTTTGCTTGTGATTCTGCCTCCTGTAAGCCCATGGGACAAGTCCTCCTTCTATCTGTCCTCCTCAGTTATGGGGTGCTTCTCTGAAAATCATTTAGGCATTGTTGTTACTAGAGTGTCTGCCGTGGACCCGGTCCTGTGTGTGCTTTACAGACATGAGCATTGCATCCCTGAGTGGGATGCTAATATTCTCTCTATTCTACAGAAGAGGCACTTGAGGCTCAGAGTGATTAAGCAGCTCTCCCAAGGCCACAGAGCTGGTGTGGGGGCGCAGGGGTTTAAATTCATATCTGTTCCCCCTCAGGCTCCCACTCTGGAGCTGGAGCCAGTCCTAAGGGCAGCTGACTGCCTGGAGAGAAATGTTAGGGCAGCCTGAGCTGCAGCCTGGGTTGGGAGAAGGGGCTGTCCCAAGCAGGCTTGGCTGTTCGGTAGACGGCGAGGAAAATGCAGTCTAGGAGCTGGGGTTTTCTGTGGCCTGTCCCACCACTGTGACCAGAGTTGCTGTCCGCACTCAGCCCTCAGAGTCACTGCCTCTGCGCCCCTGGCTCTGGGCAAGGAGTCACTCGCGATTCTTGGGAAGAGGGGCAGGCGGTGAGGCCAGGGCCAAGGGTGGCCAGTGCCGCTGGGTCTCTGGCTGTGGACACGGAGTGGCCACTTTAACCGGCACTCTTTCCATCTTCAGTTTGATGGGGTGGACTGCTTTTCAAGGGCCAAAGGTGGTAGCAGGAGGGGGCAAACTTGAGTTCTCATTTGAGACTTGGGGTAACCCTCCCTTGGGGGTTTAGACAGTCAGTCAGTTCTGGGTTTGATTGGTGTGTGGGGTGACTAGGCCCTGGGGCTGGGTGTCAGGATTTACAAAGGTGTGAGGGTCACTGTTCTGCAGGGGCTGAATTTAGGAAGCTGAAGTGGGCTGAGCTTTTCCAGCCTTCAGGGCTGGGGGGACCCTCTGAATGGCAGGGAGAAGACTGAGCATGGGGAGCTGATGCTATCCCGTCCCGTAGGACCGTGTGTTGTGGATGATTGTCCTATACCTCCAGACAAATGATGAACAAATTCACATGGATTAAAGGAATCTGGTGGAGGAAAACAGACAGCACGGCCACTCTCTAAGTGAGAAAGAGTGCCAGCTTGGCCGCTCTCTCCGACCCCTCGCCTGAACAGGCTTTTATTGACACTCCAGGTCCATTACATTCAGGGTAGTCCTCATTTACTATGCATAGGTTTGCTGTAGGTGGTTAACTATTACAGATAGCAAAGGAAAGAATGTCGCTAATCACTTCAAAGATAAAATACAAAGGGGAGAGGTGGCTTAGCTGGTTACACATGTACTTTGGAAGTCTGGCCCAAATCAAAGTAAATTTCTGCTGTCTCCATCCCAGATGAGGGAGTTTTTTAGCACGAGCAAGTTTCAAAGCAGCCTAGGAGCAATGCATGCCTGATTCCCCATGGGAGACCCATCTGTGGATGTCTCCTGCATGCCGAACATGCATCTGTCTGTTTTCAGAACAGAGCTGAGCCACATAAGACATTACCACGTGGACAGGTTCCCTGTAGGGAGCCTCGAAGCTGAGCATCCTCCCGTTCTTCATCTCTGAACACCAAGCACAGTGGACCCAGCACTAGTCAGGGGCTGGGACAGCAGGAATTATGATCTTCAGGGAAGCACATTCCTAGCCCTTCCTGTTGAGGTAGCTCCTAGGAGAGGGTGTAGGTCACCTCGCCGTGGCACTTGTTACCACAGCCCTTGTGGGGCTCACTCAGTACTAGTCATAGCACCCCTGTCCTCTGTGCCTGCCCTGAGAAATCCTGGAGACCCCTTGTCATTCCTCTCTCCCTCAGTGCTGTAAACCCAGCTCAGGCAATCCAGGAAACCATCCAGGGTCTTACAGGTGGGCCGAAACTTTCTCCTAGGGGCCAACTACAACCTGTACCCCAGGACTCCTCCTTGCTGTCTGATTATCCTTCTTGTCCCTAGGGCCCACCCAGGCTCTGCTCCAAGTCGACATCCAGTCTGGGAGGGGAGACCCACTGGCATTGATGCACAGTGGCAAAAGTCGGCTGGAGCCAGAGGGGCTGCATGCAGGAGGGCATGCCTCTACTCAGATCCACTGGGAAGATGAGGCTCAGTCTTCAGGTCACTTGTGGGGGCTGATGTCAGGGATGGTGGGGAGCACCCTTTGGAGGGAGAGGTACTGTAGAGATGTGGGGTGCTGGCTGAGCTGTCACCGTAGAGCTGTAGTAGGTATTGGTCCTGGGCTGTGATGTCCTTCCAGACTCTGGAGCCCAGAGAGCAGGCCAATGGGGCAGTGGGTCTAGAACTTGATCCTTCCCCTAGCTGCTCTGCCAGGAATATGTTAGAACTCTAGGCAGCTCCAGAGAATTGAAGGAGCGAGTTTGGAAGTGAGCACACAAATTCTGTGCTAGTGGGCCTGGGCACTGCCTTGCAGGAGCAGCTTGATAGTGAAGTGCTGTGCCTGACCCTGGAGACTGACCTTGAAGCTGATTTAGGGCCCCAGCTGCAGTTGCACGTGGGTGGCAGTCTCTGGTCAGCCCCTTGCACATCTGTGTCCCACGTGCCTGCTCACAGTGTGGCCTTGTCTGGGAGGCACAAGGGGCCCTGGTACAGCTTAATACCCGGGAAAGCGCAGCACCCCACCCCATGGATGACTCTTTCCTTGGTGTGCAGTGTGCACAGGTGCTGGGGGCTGGTTGGGAGGGGAGTGACATGATGGAGGCTGGGCAGGAAGGGAAGCTGGGTTTGGAAGTGTGACCCCCAGCGGATGAGGTCCAGCATGATGGTAGGCCCCCTACTTGACCCACTCCCCTTCTTACATCCTACACCCTCCCTCTCAGCTGGGCCAGTGTCCTGAGAGTCCTGGACATGACCCCCACACTTCTCTGCATCCTGGTTAGGCCATCCTCCCTGCCTGGCACGCTAATGTGGGAGCCTGTTGGTCTTGGGCACCACCTAAGCTTTTGGAACAAGGTTCCTCTGCCCCCTGACCTTCACCCATATTTCTGTGCTCAGTGGTCGCCCATTCTGTGGTTGTATGAGGGTGGGCTTCTACATGCCAGTTCCATCATATGTGTGTGCTCTGCCGTGTGTGTGTCATTCAACTGTGTCCGCGGTGTCTTGTCCGGGATGGAGGGGTCTCTGTCTTCCTAACTTCCTTTGAGGGCTGAAAATAGTGCCTCGAAGAGACAGACAGGTGCTGACAAACTTGGGATGAACGTCCCTGCAGACACATGACTCCTCCAGCAGGGATGGCGCCGAGAACACAGTGGGTGCTCAGTACATCTTTGTGCCCCGAGAGGTGACAGCTGCTCTCTCTGAGTTGAGCTGGTGCCAGGCCCTGGCCCAGAGGCGTTGACGCATCTCTCTTTTCTAGTCCTCCTAATGCACTGATGAGGACAGCCTTTCTTAATTAGTCTATGTGGGAGTTCAGGAAGGAGAGGGTGGGATTCAGTGTGCACCTTCAGGTCCTCACCTTGTTCTCATCTTTTCTCTTTGCAGAATGAGGGCACCCGGCTGCAGAAGGATCTTCGGACCTACCTGGCCTCGGTCAAAGGTAAAGGGTAGACCTGGCCTGTGTGGGCCGGACTTCACAGGATACAGGGAGGGGCCTTCCCCATGTGGGGCAGATGCATGAAGAGCTGGGAAGGGTGTCAGGGTCTGTGAGGAAGGGGCGAGGACTGCGGTGGAGGCCCACATGCCTCCTTGGCCTCTAGAGGACCCCGTCCTAGGTCTCCATGGCCCTGGCTGCAGCATGGCCCTTCTGTCCCACAGCCATGCATGAAGCTTCCAGAAAGCTGAATGAATGTCTGCAGGAGGTGTATGAGCCCGACTGGCCTGGCCGGGACGAAGCGAACAAGATCGCTGAGGTGAGTCGGGGCAAGTAGCTCGGCCTTCCCACGAGGCCTCGCTGGCCCAGCTGCCAGTGCATTTTACAGATGAAGAAACAGGTTTTCAGAAGCCACCGACCCTCGAAGTGATGGGGCAAGAGCTGATCCCCAGGTCCCTGGGAGGCAAGAGCTGCGGGCTGGGTTGCCTAGCAGCCCCAGTGGTGAATTCACGTGCTCTTGCCTCTTTAGAACAACGACCTGCTCTGGATGGATTACCACCAGAAGCTGGTGGACCAGGCACTCCTGACCATGGACACATACCTGGGTCAGTTCCCTGACATCAAGGTGAGAGACTGTTGAGCTAGCCAGCCTGTGCAGGGAAGGTGGCAAGGGAGCTGGGCCAGGGATGGGGGCAGTCCAGGGCTGGCTCAGGCATGGCCATGACTCCACCCTGAAGGCAAGCATCCCCTTCCCTGGGTACCTTATCCCCCCAGGGCTCCTCCTGCTGAGGCTAGCCTGCTAGCTCCAGACCTGGCCCTTTCTGAACTGGCACCTTTGGGCCTTCCTTGTACCACTGGGTCTCTGGGCTAGGGGAACAGACCCCATGGTGCCTGACGTGTATGTGGCTGAAGCACTGTGGGGTCTGTGGGATTGATGATGTTTTAAGGGGATGTCGGGCTTTGGCATTTGTGTCCAAAGGTGTCTTGTGTTAGGCTGTGTGTGCTTGGAGGGGAATGTATACATACTTGTGCATCGACCCTTACCTGGGTGTATTTGGTGATTGTGTATGTTCACAAGGACAGCCGCCTCTGTTGGGCCTGGGCATGTGCTGTGAATTGTCAGTGTGCCAGCATCGCCACTGAGGCCAGTGGGACCTGGGTGCTTTAGCCATGGAAGAAGGGGTGTCTGGAGCCCAGGTGGTAACTGTCATGCTGGACCTGATCCACTGGTGGTCATGCTCCATGGTGGCCCCTCATCCATCCAATGTGGATGCCTCAGGCTCCCAAGGTGTCTTGTGGTGAGTGTGGAAGGGAGGCTGATGGTGGTAGCCCTGGAGAAGAGAAACCCGGAACCCAGAAGGCATCTTTGAGGATCTGAGGGCTAGTTTAGGGAAGAGGCTTTTCCGACACAGTATTGGCTGGTGGGTACTGACAAATGGGTTAATATTTGCACGGAAATGGTTTCACTTCTAATAAGAAAGGACCACAGAGGACACATTGCTTTGAAGAAGTGAGCTCTTTGCCACCAGAAATGTTTGAGCAATGGTCTCTCAAGCATGCATTAAATGCTCTCATTGAGCCCAGGGTCTGCTGCATGGCTCCTGTGGCTTCACTCAGGTCCTCATTATTCTGGGCCCAGCGGGGTCAGCATCACAGCAGGCCCTTTGCCAGGCCCAGTTCAGCCCTCTCCTCCTCTGTCTGTTTCCCAGTCGCGCATTGCCAAGCGAGGGCGGAAGCTGGTGGACTACGACAGTGCACGGCATCATTACGAGTCTCTGCAAACGGCCAAAAAGAAAGATGAAGTCAAAATTGCCAAGGTAGGGGCTGGAGAGGGCCAGGGCCATGTTCTGGGAGACACAGCAGGTGGGGGTGGGGACGTGTGCAGGCCCCAGGGAGCCACCCTCTTGGGCTGCACTTCCCTGCCCTTTTGCACCCTGGCTCACACTCCCCTGGGGGTATGGAAAGGTTTCCAACAGAGAGTAGTAGTACCAGGTCCCAGAGCTAGGGTGGGTGACTGAAAGGTCCTCATGGTCCCCTGGGAGAGCGCCTACCTCTGGCTCATTCTCTGGTGCCTGCCCTGGCCCCTGACCCCTCTACTCAGTCTGAGGCCACTTTCCAGAAGAAGAAGAACAGGCTTGGGGTTCCCTGGGAAGGCTCTGCCTGGCCTTGTATGCTCTGAGTGGAATTCCGTCACATGATATGATGTGACCCTGTCTTTGCTGGAACAAGCAAGGCAGTTGAGTGGGGGGTGGGGATTGGAGGTGTGGGAGTGTGAGCCAGTTGGGGAGTGCAGGTCTTGTGCGGGCCACATTCTCCGCAGAGCCCTGAGGATGAGTCCCCCAACCCCACCCACCCCAGCCCAGAGCAGGATCTTGCTTGCTGAGCCCTCTACGTTGGCTAACAATTCTCACATTTTGCTTTGCAGTTGGATTTCACTACCTTCTGTGCCCTGTTGGGAGCTTCCCTTAATTCTCTCAGCTTGCTGAGGGGGGCTGGATCCCTGGAGGGGTGGGCTGGATCCTCGGAGGGGCAGCCAGCTTGTCTGTTACCACGTTTGGGACATTTGGACTTGGTGTTTAATATCTGTGTCTCTGTTTCTCTCCCCATTTCCCTCCTGTTTTCCACTCTCCTTTGCCTTGACCTCCCTGCCCCCACCAGCCTGTCTCGCTGCTTGAGAAAGCCGCCCCCCAGTGGTGCCAAGGCAAACTGCAGGCTCATCTTGTAGCTCAAACTAACCTGCTCCGAAATCAGGTGACGCTGGCTTCTAACCTTGCACGTGCTGGCACCTTACGGTCTGTTGTCCTGTCCTTGTGCTGCACTGCCTGGCTGGGGAGGGCTCAGCCCTCTTCCTGGGTCAGGAGGCAGGGGTGGCTTCAAATACCTGTGCTGGGAGAGTTCCCATTACAGATTAAGACCTGAGGTCAAACACAGAAGGGGATAGGGGCTGGGGACTCTGGTTGGCTGGGGTGGGCTTGAGTCTGTTGCTCAGCATTGGGGTCTCTGGTAGTTCTAAGACTGAAATTTTAGCATCCGGAAACCCAGGAAAGCCTTGGAACCCTTTGTCCTCCCTGAGGGCTACTGTCCTGACATGTGTTGTCCTTCGAGCCTCAGAGGAGCTGTGAGAGTGATTCTGAATTTACTGAGGAAGCAAACCTGCGGAGGGGCAGAGTCTCCTGCCCCGTGTCCCTGAGCCACTTAGTGCCTGAGTTGGGGCTCACATGACTCAAGGCCTAGCCGCTGGGCCATTTTCCTAGCTCACTGCCCCTGGGCTCCATGTGGGTGGTCTTGCCACAGGTGGCCAGACACACGGGGAACCTTGGGATCTGTGAGTCCCCGTGATGCCCCTGGAGAGGACACTGGGAGGGCTCCTCAGTTGGGCTTGTACTCTGAGGCCTGGGGCTGCCCTTTGGGAGTTTCATGGAGGGCAGTCTGCACCACAGTGATCCTGGAGGAGGTTCTTGGTACAAAGCTCCTAAGAGACCCTACTGCTCTGGCAATACTTCTGTTTTCTAAGGCTCTGCTCTTGGAATGGACTGCATGTGGCCAGGGGCTGCTGGACACAGTACCCTGAGAGAAGTGGCCTAATGGCTTTCCCTTCAGTGAAGCTGACCTCACTCTAGTACCCTTTCATCTTCATGGTTTTGGGGTGGGGGCAGGCAACAGGCCCAACCCAAGGGGTTGGGTTTCTCTCTAGGGAGCTGCCCCATTCTGGGTGGGGGGCACCTTCTGATTCCATCATCTTCAACCTACATGTATTGAATGCCGATGGTATGGAGAGCTTGGGCTCAGCACGGGCTTGTGGCCCAATTTTTACCTGACCTGCTGCCTGATTCCTTTAGGCCAAAGCTGTGGGCTGATTTTTGAGGGTAAAGGGTGACCCAGGATCTCCAGGATCTGAGGGAGTTGGCATAGGGAGCCTTTGATAGGCCTCTGTGTCCTCTGCTGCACCAGGTGTAGGAGGAGGGAGGGGCTAGAGTGGGCCTTTTGTAGAGTTCAGGGCTCTGGCCAGAGGGGGAATAGGACCACTGATCCAGAGACAGGTTTCTGTATAATTTTCCTGAAAAAAGTCTGGCAGGAGGCCAGGTGAACATTTTTGTTGGGCAGGAGTACATCCGAGAGCCTGTGGGGCCTGGGGTGGGGCCTATGGCTGCTTTTGGGCTCCTGGGATGTGTGCAGTTGAGGATCCTGCCTGGAGGGCCCCACACTCCGACCCTTGGAGAGTGGCCGGGGAGGCTAAAGCACATGATGTCATCTTTGGATGTTGGACTGCAGATGTTTTGTCTTTCAGCCAAATTCGCTTTCCCATTTGGATTCAATTTTTATTTGAGCATATCCTCTTTCTGCTCCCACCCTGCCTCACTCCTGGCTGGGCTTCCATGGGCAGCTGGCTGGATGTGAGCTGGGTACTTGGGGCCTGGGGCTGCCTTGATGGCTGCCTTGACTTTGGGGAGACAGTGCAACCTTGTGGGACTGTGATCCCTCCAGTGACCAGCTCCAGGTGTCCCCTGGACTAGTTTTGAGCTGTTCTTCATGCTTGCCAGGCACCGGGACCAGCCCAAAACAAGTTTTAGTCTCCCAAACTTGCCTGCAGGACCCGGGTGGCCTGGTGTGCGGCGCGCAGGCCAATTTTGGGTCTGCTGTCCATGTCCATTCATCAACATGTAGCAGAGCTGCCATGGCTACAGGGCCTCCCCCGCAATGACAGCTCTCCTGTGCTCCCTGCCACTCAGTTCTCCTCAGAGATCCGCGACATCAGAACGTGACTCAAAGGCAATAAAAGGCTTAGGCCCTGACCTCCAGGAACTGTAAAATGGAGCCACCCTGCTCTCGCACTATTGCTGGAATGTTGGGACAGTCCCTGGCACATGGTGAGGAGATGCTGTGCCACTGTCATTGTCACGGTCACGATTGTCTACTGGGAAGTTAGGACCAGCGTTGTGAGGTGGAGGCAGAATCCTTAGTGGGAGGTGCTCTCTGAGGGCACAGGAGCTGAGCTCGTCGAGGTGGGCTCCTGGGTGTGGTGGGGGCCTGGGGGCGGACTCCTGGGTGTGGTGGGAGGCATACAGAACAGTGCGAGGCGCTCACAGCCAGATGTGTGGGAGCCACTCACTTTGTGGGTGTTACAAACCATCCTCAGTAGCCCCAGTCAGGTACAGGGTACCCAGACCAGATCTAATCCATCCAGGAGCAGCTGAGGCATGCATGTGTAGAGAGGTATTCGTTTTTTTCTCATTCTCTCTTTAATTTTTAGGTTACATTTTTAAAACTTAGGCAAGGAGCTCATCGTCACTCTAGCAAGTCCCAACAACCTGAAGGTAGCTGTAGTAGGGACAGATGGTGGCTCCTCCAGTCTCTCCTCCAAGTCACCAGGCTCAGCTCTGGGCACAGTGGATACAAGGCTGACGGGGTGCCTGACGCTGGGGGGGCCAGCCTGGTGGACTTGGGGAAAGCTTGTGCCTTGTGACACTTTGGCATTCAGACCAGTTGGCTGCCTTGGTCAGAGGCCTGAGAATTTGAGGCTTCTGGAAGGAAGTTTTCTCCTGGGTGGGTCCTGCCACATTCCTGGGCCATGACTCAGACCCTGAATCTGAGTTACCCCCGCCCCAAGTTACTGTTTCCATCAGTGCCCTTCAGAATGAGCTGGCAGGGCCCCTTCTGGGGCGGAGTTCTGTGACTCACCTCCACCCTTGCCTGGCCCTCCACCTTTAGAGGGGGCCCTGCTACTGCATTTCCCTCCATTCTTGGCTCTGTGATGGCGCCCAGCACCACTGCTTGGTGGATTTAAGCAGCTGGAGGGTGCAGGGCTTGCCCAGAGAAGAGGAAGGCTTTGGAAGTTGGCTCAGGCACCCTGCCCAGCTGCCCAGTTCCACACTCCCTGGCCTTGCCCTCCATCTAGAGTGGACAGGTGATAGAGGAGAGAATGATGGGGGTGGAAGGAGTGTAGGGAAGACTGTCCCAGGGAGGTGAAATGAAGGCTGTTGGCTCAGACTGAGTAGGAGGCAGCATTGAGATAGGAGCAAAGGAATATTCTGCGAGGAGAGCAAGGCCCAGAGAGCTGGGCAGCAGGCAGACACCTAGCCTCAGAGGGGTTCACGTGTAAGTGGACAAGGTCTTCACCTGGTGGGTCTGGGTCTGCCCCTTCACCCTCCCTGTGCCCCAGCACCCTAGGCCCCATGTCTGCACCTTCTTATTGTGCCCTATTCATCCCTCACCTCCTTTCTGGTTTACCAGGGCCAGAGAGAGAGGCCCTTCCTTTTGCTTTGCTCTCCCCTTCCTGGCTGCAAGGTCCCCAGGGACCACAAGGGTTGGTCTGCCCAGGTATCCACATCCAGGTCCACCTCTGTCTAGCCCAGAGCCCTGGTCTGAGCCCATTAGGTGGGAGGTAGGGGGGCATATCTTGGGGGGGTCGGCCTGGCCTGGTCTCCGCTGGCTGGGAAGGGGGCCTAGCAGAAGGAATGACTGGTCCTGCCCCTCAGGCTGAGGAGGAGCTC
The DNA here is from genome assembly GCA_007922815.1 of Macrotus californicus. Taxonomy (NCBI): domain Eukaryota; kingdom Metazoa; phylum Chordata; class Mammalia; order Chiroptera; family Phyllostomidae; genus Macrotus; species Macrotus californicus. Next base: position 18,455 of record VMDR010006108.1, read on the forward strand.
ATCAAAGCCCAGAAGGTGTTTGAAGAGATGAATGTGGACCTGCAGGAGGAGCTACCATCTCTATGGAACAGGTGAGGGCCAGGAGGTGGTGCCTGAGCCTCAGTCTCCTTTCCAAGGCTGCACAACTCTGTCTTATATGTCTGTCCATGGTGCCCTGCGTCGTCTCAGGGCTGTGTCTCTGATGAGGGTTGCCCACCCTGACCTACATGTTCATTTTGTCTGCCCCTCTCCCCCCACAGCCGTGTAGGTTTCTATGTCAACACATTTCAGAGCATTGCAGGCCTGGAGGAGAACTTCCACAAGGAGATGAGTAAGGTAGGCCTTGGTGACTCCTGTGAGCCTCAGGGACTCTGGGCCTGGCTCCATCCACCCTGCTTGGGGTGACGGTCAGAGGCACAGAAGGGGCTCCTGAGCTCTCTTTTCCCTGCTGAGGTTCTGCATGCACTGTTGACCATGGCACTCCCTCAGGCCCCTGCACTCAGTGTGTTCTGCCCGGTGGGAGCTGCTGGGCGTGCGGGGGAGGCTGTGAGGCTGTCAGCAGAGCTGGAAGGTCCAGCCCCAGCCTTCATCCTGCTCTTCCTTCCTGAACAGCGCCAGCCCCACTCACACTGTAACTGTGTTCTCAGACAGCTTTGGTCCAGGGAGCTCGGTGTCGGAACACGGTGGTGGCTTCCCAATTTGTAGGCAAATACTAATTAAATTGCTAGGATTTTCTCAATTTTCAGTGTTCTTTCATGTGTCCTAAGACATTGAAACACGTCTTCTTTATCTGTCAAATCTGATTTAAGAAAGGGTCTGGTTAGCTTAAATTTCTATGCTGTTATTTTCATTTTAATTTAACTGGCAGTTCAGCTCGAAGCTGAGTTGGAGAAACTCGGTCTTGGCAGCTTTCTCCCTCTGTGCTCGTGGGCGGGCCTAACTCTTGTCTCGTGGGCCCTGAGGAATGAAGTGATGGTGGTGGATCCCAGGCCCAGGGCAGGAGGTGCGGAAGCAAGCTTGAGGCCTTTCCTGAGCTGCTCCCCCACCCCCCAAGGGTGATTGCCTCCCCTTCAGGCTGCCTCTTTCCTTCCTTCTTTACTTTTCCCCTTTAGAGACTTGAGACAGCCTCGGGAAATTTAAAAACAGGCAGAGAGAGGTGACTTGGGGAAGAAAATATTTATAGGAAATAAGAGGGAAATTAATCTCTGAGCTTCCTAGTAGCCAGAAAAAAAAGAGGGAAATATTCTCAGTAAAGAGACTCACTGTGTGCATGGGATGAACCTCTTTCTTCCCCTGCCTGTGCATTTGGTGGAATCTGGCAGTTGTATTGTGACCTGAAAGCGTCTTGGCAAAGCGACCTGAACAAGTAGGATCAACCATTCGTTTTAAAAATAGTTTTAAAAAATTTAAAAATGGTATAACCTCTATGTGGAATTTTAGGAAATTCCTACGAGTAGAAAGAAAAGGAGAGGTGGTCCCCAGACACAATAACTATCAGCAGAGCACCCCACCCCCTCCATCGCTCCCCCTGGCTGCTAAGTGTGGTGTGCTGGCTCCCAGCGCCCACTGATGAGGAAGGAGGAGCCCGCCCCAGGTCGGGACAGTGGGGCAGGGGAGTGCTTGACAGGGGAGGAGTGGGATGGTACTGGGGACAGTGGGGCTGTTTGGTGATGCCAGAGGCCCCCCTGCCTGGTTGCTATCCCTCCTGCAGCTCAACCAGAACCTCCACGATGTGCTGGTGAGCCTGGAGAAGCAGCACGGGAGCAACACCTTCACGGTCAAGGCCCAGCCCAGGTGTGTGATGTCCACTGCCCTCCAGGCTGCTGGTGGGTGTGGGAGGTGTGGCTTGGGGTGGGCTTCAGTTGCTGGCTGCTCATGCAAGGCTGGCACAGGGCTTCTTCTTGTGGGCCCATGGGTTTGGCCTCCCTGTGCTCAGGGGAGCAGGTGAGGCCACTGCCATTCCCTGTGTCTCCCGTCAGGGGAGGAGCACCCCTCAGCAGTCTGCAAAGCATCTGAATCTCACTTCCTGTGGAGCAGGAACGGCCAGGGTGCCTGTGTAGGTTTGGGAGAGGGTAAGGGGGAACTGAGTGATTCACAGGTGCGGACCCTTCTGGAAAGTAAGTAGCCCTCTTAGATCAACAGCAGCACAATCTTCCTTGTGCTCCCAGGAAGCCCACGTCCCTGGATGGTGGCATTCTGCACACCTGCAAAGGTGTCCTTGTTCCTGCTGTTAGCCCAGCCCTGGCCCCCTCCTGCCTTGCTGCCTCTGAGGAGACACCAGTTTCCTTAGGGGCAAGCACGAGGCAGGAGACAAAAGGTCTTGTCCTTTGTCTTTGCACTTCCTCGTGGGAAATTATAACGAGTCTGGGATTTTCCTTCCTTTCTGACCATCATAGCACAGTATAGAGAGCATAGGGAGCCTCACTCTCCTTGTCTATAAAATGAGGTGATTGTACCTGCTTCTTGGGGTGATTGGGGTGTTACCTAGGACTAAGGAGGCATTCAGTGAATATTGTTACCCCTCTTCTCCCCTGAAAATAAAATATATGTGAGACAGAGGGGCCCAGAGAGAGCCCTGGACCGAGGAGTGCTGGGGGTGGAGTGGAGTGGAATAAAGGCCAAAGGTGATTTCCCAGGTCACTGGAGGGAGGACCTGCTGCCCCTTGTGCTGCACTGCCTGGCCTGACTGAGGTCACGGTGGGAGTGTCCAGGTTGGGTGTGAGGACAGGGGTAAGTGGTCGTCATCTTGGGCAGTCGTGCCCATAGCCAGCCATTCTGTGGCAAAGGGGCTAGTCATTCTGAGGGAAGAGCGAGGGATGTGGAGTTTGTGAGCCTTCCTTATACTGAAGGAGGCCTGCTTGCGCCCTCTTCCAGGGCCCTATGTGGCTAGCTGACCCCATTCCTTCCTGGCCCCATTCCTCTGGGCCTGGAGCTCCCGTGGGCTAGACCTTTGCAGCATGCCTAGGTCAGCGGGCCGGGGTGGGGTTCAGGACTGGATGATGGTGGCCCAAGGGCAGCGTTGGATCCTCTTCACAACCCCTGGGTGTTAGGGGAGACATTGCTTCTTTGCTCAACCCCTTTGTTAGGGGTTGCTGATGGGGGATGGGGACAGGCCAGCTCCACACCCCACATTTCCCCCAAATGAAGACCTCCACATCCTGTCCGTCCCCACAGAAAGAAAAGTAAACTGTTCTCCCGCCTGCGCAGAAAGAAGAACAGGTACCGGCAGTGAGTGCTGCATTTTGAGGGTGCCCCAGGCCAGCATCCTGGCTGGTGGACCCTGTGCATGCGCCTCATGCCCTTCTCTGAGGGCGCCACTAACCCCTAACCTGCCTTTCTGTGTGTGGTGCTGCCCACAGGGTTGGGACTGCGTGGTGCCTTGTGTGGCTGTGGGCCAGGCAGAGGGGTCATGGGGGGAATGGCAGGCAGACAGCCTGGGCTCAGTTTAGCACCTGCCTTTGCAAACCCATGTGTGCCGGCTGCGGCTGGACCCAGAGTGTTAGCAGGTGGACTGCCATAAGGAAGGAGGCCTGGGCGGTGCAGGGTGGTTCTGGAGGGGTGTGTGCCTGTGTGCTATCCTTCTGTTTTTCCTTCCTTCCTTCCTTCCTTCCTTCCTTCCTTCCTTCCTTCCTTCCTTCCTTCCTTCCTTCCTTCCTTCCTTCCTTCCCTCTTTCTCTTCCTCCCTTCCTTTCTCTTTTCTCTCTCTTTCTTTTACGATTTTATGTATTTATTTTTTATTTAATTTTCATTGCATTTTTTCCCATTACTACCTAGTCCCCTTTTACCCCCCTCCCCCCATGTATATTCTTCAAGGAGGCAAATACATCCCATGAAGTTCAAGTTCAATAAAGACAGAGCAGTGCCAGCAATGTCTCTCACATATCTGTTCTGCTGTCTAGATCTCCCTCCCCCGGGTGATAAGTTACTATCCTGTCCAGCATAGCGGCCACTCACCTCATGTGGCTGGCCAGCATTTGGAATGTGGCCACTGTATCTGAGGAGCTGAATTTTAAAGTTAATTTAATTTAAATATAAATGTAAACACAGCCCATGGCTTGTGGCTAGTCTTGGCCAGCACTGTCCTAGAATTTATGTGAGTACAAACATAGGTGTTTATTTTCTGCCCCTTTACATCCAAGTGGAGGTTTATGCACATTTGCCTGGTTTTCAGTACTGAACATTCTGGCTTAGAGGCCTCACCCTGTCACCCCAGCTGCTCTGCAGTGGGCACTGCCTCCTGTTCACCCACCTGCCACAGCCTCTGGGTGGTCCCCCATGTTTTCCTGGAAGGGCTCGTTGCCTGTGGGAGCAGAGGTGCGGAGACAGTGATGGTGTGGTGTGGCTGGGAGCCAGGCTGTGCTTGGCATTCTGGTGGGAGTGGGTGGACAGGCAGGGAGGCAGCGAGAGGCCTTTGGGGTCAGGCCGAGCGGGGGAGCTCAGCCTGCACAGCTGCTGTGTGGAGTGTGGGCTGAGGCTTACTTTGCCTCTAGGAAGTTTGGCTTCCTCCTGCTGGGGGGAGCTCGGGCACTCTGTGGGGCCAGCCTAATGTGGGCTCGTTGTGGGGCTGCTGGGCTGCCTCTGGGGACCTGCCGCCATCCCCTGGGGGCCACGGCCTCCAGCTCAGAGCTCCCCATGTGCTGTGCGGTCTCCTTTCCACCAGTCCCAGATACACAGACACGCAGTTTGGCCCTTGGGGACAATGTACTTCCCCAGCCTCTGTGGACACACATCATACTCAGTTTCACAGACATTTACATGCTCATCCATACACACCTGTTTCCATGCATATGGACCCCAAGGCATCTGCACGTGCACACGCTCCCTCACATGCACACCTGTGGATTTGCACATCTCCTTTCGGATCCTGGAAAGGAAATGTGCAAATTTTCTCCCTTCACTAGGATTCCTCTTGTTTTGCCTCCACAGTGACAACGCCCCTGCAAAAGGGAACAAGAGCCCTTCACCTCCGCCGGACAGTTCGCCTGCTGCCACCCCTGAGATCCGAGTCAACCATGATCCTGAACTGGCCAGTGCGGCTACCCCTGGGGCTGCCCTCCCCAAGTCCCCATCTCAGGTATCTCAGTGGTCTGTCCCCTTCCCTCCCTGATCTTTTTCCTGCTTTGCTATTATGCCCCCTCTTTTCTAGTTCTCTTGTTTCCTTCCCGGGCCTTGGTAGGTTGGGAGCTGGAGACTTTGCCCAGAGGAGGCTGAGCCTGGTCTTGTTCTCCCTTGGGCCCTGCCTGGTCCAGGCTTACCTTAATGGCCCTGGCCCTTTCAGGGGCATCTGTGAATGTTTCTTTCCTCTCATTGTTCCCCTGCCCCATGGCAGTGTCCCCCCTTTCTCTTCCCTCCCTGGATTTTGGGTGGCTTGACTTCCTCCATCTTCTTTTCCACCTGAGACACAGGTCCTTGGAGGCGGCTGCCTCCCCTATCCTCATTTTCTTTCTCCTGTGTGTGGCCAGGCCATGTAGGACCTTTAGAGGGACAGCAGGAGAAAGGGTTCAGGAAGGGTTATGTGAGGTGGGTAAGGGGACAAACCTGTGCTTCCGGTCTGGCCCCTGCTGGAGAAGCCTGGCCTCTGTCCCCACCAGGTTTCTCCGGGTTTCTGCTGCGTCCCCAGGAACTGGAAGGAGAGGGAAGGGGTGCAACGTCCATGGGAGGACCTTGCTGAGCTGTGTTGGAGTGCACCCCAGCTCTGTTGGGTTTATGCTGTCACCTGTTTAAGAAGCTGGTTGGGACAAAGATGTTAGTAGTGATGAGGACCCACACTTGAATAGCACTTGGGGTCAGACACTGCCAGCACTTTCCGTATTTTCGTTAATTGGATCCTGACAATCACCCTTTGAAGCAGATGCTGTTATCAGCCCAGCTTGACAAATGAAGAAGCCCAGGCTCTGGGGTGTTATGTGACTTGCCTGAGGCCACCCAAGTGGGCCAGTGTGTGACAGTCTTTCTTAGGCCTCCTCTGGGCTCCAGCTCTGTGCTGGCCCCCTCAGGTGACAGCACAGGCTGAGCTGGGGCTCCTCTCAGAGAATGTGGGGAGAGCCCAGGTGTACAGGAGAGTGGAGGCCTGACGGAAGGCTGGGTGCTCGGTCTGTGTCTTCGCCACTGTCTGTCTCTCAGCCCCTTCACCAGGTGATGAGCCCTCCTGTGGCTGCTCCCCTCTTCCTCCCTCTTCTCCCACCCCCTTCCCTTCCCCTCCCATCTCTCCCTTCTCTCTGCACAGTGTTTCTGGGCCTCCTACTGTGGGAGGGTGGCCGTGGTCCTGGTGTCTGTCTTGGGGAGCAGTGACTGTCTTGCTTCGTTTTCCTCAGTTGCCCGGGTGGGGCCATGGCCTGGGGTGTGACTAACCGTGGCTTTGTCTCTGTCTCCCCCCCTTTCCCACCCGACCTCCACGCTCTGCTGCGCCTCCCTGTGCGGTCTCTCACCCACTGTTGAACCACAGCTCCGGAAAGGCCCACCAGTCCCTCCGCCTCCCAAACACACCCCATCAAAGGAGGTCAAGCAGGAGCAGATCCTCAGCCTATTTGATGACACCTTTGTCCCTGAGATCAGCGTGACCACCCCCTCCCAGGTCAGCCGCGGCTGCCGCGGCCCAGCTCCCCCCACCTCTTGCTCTCTTGGGGTGTGCATGGCCTTCCTTCCATTCCACACCCCATGCCTCTGCCTCAAGAACCGGGGATCCAGCCAGAGAGCCTGGCCCTGAGCCACCCGTTCACTCAGTCCTTTATCCTTTCATCCATCATCCCTCATTCTCCTCTGAGCATGTGTGTGGCCAGATTCAGGGACATAGGCGGATGGTCATAGCAGAGCCTTGTGGTTCCATCAGTGCTATGCCCAAAAGGGGTGGGGAGCATGGAGGACCTGGGCTGGTCCGGGGAGGCTTCCTGGAGCAAGCGGCTGCAAGCTGAAACAGTGGCATGTCTGTAGGGCAGGAGGGGTGAGAGATGGGCTCAGGAAGTTCTGGGGTTCAGTGTGCTCATAAACGCCATAAGGAGGCACATAATGCCCATTCACACATGGACAAAAGGAGGGCCGAGCAGGGAAGGTCGCTGTGGTAGCACTGGAGTGGGATGCACACAGTGTGGGAACTGCTCCAAGCCTGGTACCCAGGCCTCCCCATCAGACCCTTTCCACATGAGGCTTGGTCTTGTGTAGGCTACTAACACCAGGCTGTGGTGGGCCTGTGTTGGGCTGCTGCTGTGGGGTTGCCCTGCTTGGCAGCTCTGGGCTCTGTCTCCTTAGCACAAGCTCAGGCCTGGAGGGGAGGGGCAGAGCCAGAAGGCGTGAATGTGGACAGAGAGGCAGATAGGATCTGACAGAGGTCTTTGGAAGGGTCTGGGGGCAAGCAGGCTTCCAGCCAGCCCCGAGGAGGACTTTGGGTCAGAAGTAGGAAGTTCCAGTAGAGGGTGCAAGGTGGGTACAGGATGCTGCCCTGGCTCAGGGCCCAGGAGGTGTGGGAGCCCCTGTCTGTAGAAGGTGGCTGAGTCTGGCCCAGGGGCACTCCTGGAGCACTGCAGAAAGCAGGTGGTCAGACCTCCAGGGCAGCATGCTGCTGGAATGCTTGCCTCTGGAGCATTTCTCTGCCCGGGTGACCTGAGCACTGGTGAACCCTGACGGGGGAGAGGTGCTGGTACTCAGCTACATGACTGTGTTCAGTTTTCAACCACCCTCAGTGAGGGGGTTGTCTCCACGTAACAGGTGAGCTGGTGGGCCTGACCAGTAGCCAGACCAGACCGCCTGTCCCGAGCGTGTCCATCTCCACATTCACTGCACGCTGGCCTCGCTGCCCCTTTGCTCGCTGCAGGGAATCGGGTGTCTGCCCGGTGGGGGTGGGGAATGAACACTGTGGGTGCTGCTGCCTGGGGCTGGGGTGGGCTTGTCCCTGTCGACGAAGCCGTGCTGACAGGGCCGCTCTGCCGGGCTGTGGTAAGCAGCCTGCACCCCTGCGACAAGGGCAGTCCTGGTCCTGCATGGTGGGGATACTGGCTGTCTGTCCTTGGGCCTGTTGCCTGTGTCCCCTTGAAGCATGAGGGGCAGCTGTCGGCCTGAATGACGTCTGAGAAAGGTGGGTGGTGGGGCTTCTTAGGGGAGAGACATGCTGCCCACAGGCTGGTAGGGGGGCACCTCCGGTGTCCTGAGCACACATTTCCACAGAGACAAAGGGTTGTGGGGGCAGAGCAGTGATGTCTCTTCCCCAGGATCATCAAACAGGTCTGACCTAAAGAAAAAGTCAGTGGTTGAGGTGAGCTTGGGGCAGGGCCTCTGGGACCAGGGCCTCCTGTTCAGGAAGGGAGTCCATGTGGTCTGGGCTCGCTGGGCTCTGTGGCTGGGCACCGAATGTTCATCCGCAGGCTTGAGAGTTTTGGCTCTGCCCCGGCAGGCCAGACCCTTAGCTGTGCACGCCCCTCCCCATGCTTCCAGGTCTGTGTGGAGGGCCTCAGAGGGGAAGGGCTGGAGGGTGCTCCCTGTCAGTGCTGAGTGCCTGTCGAGAGCAAGTGGGGCTGGGCTGGAGTGGGCCTCTGAGGGCCACAGCCCAGAACTGTGTGAGGGTGGGAGAAGAGGACCTGGGCTGAGCCACTTTTCCTCCTGACCCAGAAAGGGAGACCCTTTATACCAGGTGGAGGCCACTCCTCCCGGGAGGGCGGCATATTGTCTGCTGTGGTGCTGAGCTGGCTGTCCTCTGCAGGTGGCTCTGGGAAAGACCCTGTCCTCCCACGATTGTGAGGCCCAGCTTACAGTGGGGCTGGTTCTCCCAGCGTGACTGGGACCACTGTGTCCTAGCCTCCCAGGGCCGTGCTTGTCACAGGAACATTCTTGAGCTGTACCCAGACCCACTGAATGGTATTCTCAGGGTGGTTGGGGCAGGGTCTTTAGTTTGACACAGGTGCAGCAGGTGTTGGGGACCCCATCCTAATGACTGGGCTTCTCGGAAGAGTGGTGGCCTCAGCCCTGCCCTTGCTTCCTGGGGCTGGTTAGTGGTTGGTTGTCTTCACAGGGAGGCCTGTCCATATGGGGCGTGTCCTAGGGGCCCTATCGGTCAGGGGTACCAAGTGTGGTCTTGTCCGGCCTGGCCTGTAGCCTGTAGCCTGTGCTGCTTCTGGGGGTGTGTGAAGTCTTGGGGGTTTGTGGTGCAGGGAGATGAGAGGCACAGGTGCTTCTGTCAGACTGCAGGGTAGAGGCCCATGAGAGAAGGGTGGGGCCAGGCACTGCTCTGGCAGGTACTGGGCCTGTTGCCAGTGACTGAGGTGGGTGCCGGGCTCGTGTGGGTTGGAATGTGGGCCAGGGTCTGGCGTGGAGAGTGCTGCTTTGTGTGTGAGGTGGGCATCGTGTCCCTGACTGTGGGCACCTGCTGTATGTGTCCATGTCGAGTGCTTTCTGTCTGTCACTAACTGCCTTCCTCTTCTGCTGCTGCTGCCAAGTTTGAGGCCCCGGGGCCTTTCTCGGAACAGGCCAGTCTGCTAGACCTGGACTTTGACCCTCTCCTGCCTGTGGCGAGCCCCGTGAAGGCAGCCACGCCCTCCAGTCAGGTTGGTCTGAGCCCACCACCGCCGTGGGCCCACTGGCCTCTGGGCTATGGGGCCCTGGGCTCATGCCTGCCCGCTAGCCCTGTGGGCCCATGTAGGCCTAGGCCTTTAAGGTCTTTACCCCACTCACACTCTGGTCCCTGGCCCTTGTCACCTCTCTGGCCCTGATTATGGGGGAAGGGAAGTAGCAGACAGAGGCTGGTGAGAGGACCCTCGGGAAGAGAGTCAGCTGAACACTCACCTGGCAGTGTGCCATTTGTCCCAGCACCCTATGCCTCCCCCGGGAGCGGCCCTGTGCTGGGCACTCCCTGGTCTGGTGGCCCCTGAGGAGTACCCAGGACTCAGCTGTCTGGGGCCAGCAGAGCCTGGCTCAGGGTGGGGGGGGATGGTGGGGGCGGTCACTGGGGAATGCTTGCCTGCCCCTGTCTCTAACATCTGTGCTAACTCTGTCCTTGTCCCTGTGCTATGCTCAGCCGATCCCCTGGGACCTTTGGGAGGTAAGCCATGTTTGCTCTGTGCCTGCCCCCAGGGGCGGGGCGGGCGAGGGAGCTGCTCCTTGTGTGCTGGGCCCACTTACCTATTCCTGCATCTAGCCTGTTCACAGGTGCATAGGGGGCTGTTCTGCTGCTTCCTTCTGGGGAAGCACCACACCTCCACCTGGGCCCTATGGGAACAGGGCTTGTTGGTGTAGCCTAGGAAGGGGGTCCTTCTTGGTGTGGCCCAGTTGTCAGGGCCTGTGAGTGGCCCTAGACAGTGATTAGCCGGTCACTCAAAAGGGACATGGTGTACTCATACTGGACTGAGGCCTAGAGCTGGAGGGCCTTGGTATGGAGGGTACTTGCTCTTGAGGAGCTTTCTATTTACAGGGGCCACACAGGACAGTGGCATCAGGGGCTATTGGAACAGAGAAGGAGGGGAGGGAAGGCAGATTGAGATTAGGTGCCTTTATGAGAGCAGGGCCTGCTGGGCATGTGGCATCAGAACCTAGTGGCTTTGACCTAGAGGGTCAGGGAGGACATGGGGCCTGCCCTGCAGGAGTGGGGGCTGGAGTGACAGTGCTGGTAGCCAGGCTCCTGGCCGCTTGCGAAGCTCCGTAATAGGGTTTCACTTTGGAGGAGGCCTGGTGGGAGCTGGCAGGGCCATTTGGATGAGCAGATTTCAGTGGGTGGTGAAAATGAGTTGGTTCATTCACACACCTGCCTGTCCCTTGCAGTGGTAGGGTCAAGGCATTGGAAGTGGTGCCCTTTCAGAGGGTCTGCGTCTGTTCCCTGCTGGGCTCTGGCCGGGTGGCCTGCCACAGGCACCACTCTCCCCTCTGCCTGCACTGGCGGCTCATGCCTGTCTCTTGTCTCATGCCCTGCCCAATGTCTTCTCCTACCCGCCCACCCTGTTGTCCTTGGTGGCCGTCACCAGCCCACAGAGAGTCCGGCTGGCAGCTTACCTTCCAGGGAGCCCAGTGCTGCCGAGGGCACCTTTGCTGTGGCCTGGCCCAACCAGACGGCAGAGCCAGGCCCTGCCCAAGTAAGTGCCCACCTACCAGTCCCCCGTCTGTTCCCAGTATCTGGGGCTGTAGCATGGAAGATGAGCCCAGAGAAGGGGCACAGGATGGACAAGGCCACCATGAGCCTGAGGGCCATGAGCCAGGTTCCTCAGAATGGGGCTTGTCATTTGTGTCGGGGGGCTGGGGTCAGATTAGCCCCTTTCCTCACCACCCTCACCCCAGCTTCCTGGCTGAGGCCTTTCACAGTGGGAGGGAGGGGCATTTAGAGCACCCACTGGTTTGTGGTGGGGACTTTTCAGAGTCATCTCATTTAACCTTCTCCCTACACTAGACATCTCCTTTCACAGAGCTAGGGAGGTTGAGAGATTGCTCCCAGAGCTTGAAGTGGCCGAGGCTGAGTGTTGGCCCTGGGCAGCCTAGCCTGACTGCATTCAGGTAGCGTCCACTTGGTCTTGTCCAGGCCTCCAGCCTGTGCTTCATCCTCCCCCGGGAGCAGCCTGTGTGGGCAGGTGGGCCAGGCAGGTTCAAGGAAACTGAGGCTAGTCTAGATCTTGTGCCCAGGGGCAGTGCTTGTGAGGGAGGGTCAGGGGTGGCCCTGGGGCCTGTGCTATCTTGTGCCTGTCAGCACCTTCTCCAGCTGCTCCCCAAGTCCAGGGCCTCGTGTTCCCTCCAGGGGCTCTCTGTACTGTGCAGAGACACTGGCCAACCCTGGACACCCCTTGGGTGCTGCCCTCGGTGGCCCTGTTCCTTGTCCTGGTGGCGGTGCCCCTACCCTGCGTTTGACCCCATGCCGGCATTTATGTTGCAGCCAGCAGAAGCCGCAGAGGTAGCGGGTGGCACCCAACTTGCGGCTGGAGCCCAGGAGCCTGGGGAGTCGGCAGCAAGTGAAGCAGCCTCTGTAAGACTCAGGGACCAGGGCTCTGTCTTTCTTCCCTGCTGTCTGTCTGTCAGCCTGCCTGCCTGTGCCTCCTAGCTCTGTGTCTTGCCTGTTCTCTTTGCTTTGTCCAGGTCGTAGTTACTGTCGAGACTGGAGGCAGGCTGGGCTGGCATCAGGCTCAGACACCCCTTTACCCTGCCAAACAAGCCCTGCCTCCTGGGACTCCCTCCTGCCCAGGCTGACCTGTGCTCTTCCCCCAACCCCTGCCCAGAACTCTCTGCCTGCGGTTGTGGTGGAGACCTTCTCGGCAGCTGTGAACGGCACTGTGGAAGGAGGCAACGAGACTGTGTGTTTGGACCTGCCCCCGGGGTTCATGTTCAAGGTGAGCCCGGGCTACAGACCCTACAGCTGGATTGCTGCTGTCTGACAGTGTCCTGGGGGTGGGATCACCCCCTTTACAGATGAGAACACTGAGTCCCGAAGGCTGTGCGGTGGCCAAAGTTGTCCTGCTCCTACAGCCCCTGCTACCCAGTTGGAGGGGTGGCATCTGGTTTCATGCTGTTCACGTGCTCCTGGTCGCTGTTGCACAGCACACCTGAGCCACCGCAAGGCCTGGTGCACTGCACAGGGTTGCAGGCGGGACTAAGAGAGGGGAGGATGTCCAGCTCTCCCCAACCTCTGCAGGTGCAGGCCCAGCATGACTACGCAGCCACCGACACAGATGAGCTGCAGCTCAAGGCTGGGGACGTGGTGCTGGTGATCCCCTTCCAGAACCCCGAAGAGCAGGTGAGGCTGGTATGGGGCCAGGCTGGCTGCAGGGCGTCTGGGCAGCAAGGGACTTCAACCCTCCCCTCCTGTCCTGTCCTTTTCTCTCGTGATTCATTTTTCCCCTCCCTTTCTTCTTTCATTCTCTCCTTTCCCTCTGCCTTTTTGCTGGCTCATCTCCCATGTTGTCACATTCCCCCATCTGTTGCTGTCTCCTTGACTGTCTCTTCTCTCTTTCCTCACTTTCTTCCTCGAGCTCTGTCTGCTTCCTTGTTCCTGTTTCCTTCTTTAATCAGGCTCTGTCCGCTTTCTCCCAGCTTTGTACATATTTCTCCGCTTTTTCCTTCCCTGCCCCGAGTTCTCCCTCCTCCCAGGACAGGGTCCCTGGCTGTCCCTCCGTGGATTGTCCTGCCCTGCTCACTGCCACTTAAGGTGCTTGCTCCGTGGACTCACGTGGAGCTCCTGTAATCCTGCATGCTGTCCCCTCCAGGCTGGCCCTGTGCCCGTCCACACAGAACCCAGAGGGACAGTGTGTGGTCTCTAGCAGTGTATGACCCCTGAGTACTCCAACTGTTTCTCGCCCCAGATGTCTTCCAGAATCTTCTCCTCCTGCTGTGGGTTCTGCTTGTTAGTTTTTAAGTCAGAGTGGGCTCCCTCGTGGCCTGGACCTGGTCAGGTGAGGCAGAACCATCTCCTAGGACAGGATGGGCTGCGTGGTGCACATGGACGTGGCCCCTTAGCAGTATTCTCACTGTGATATCAGTGAGTCTTTGCAGGGTGCTGGTGGTGGCGGGGGGCGGGGGTGCCCACCTCGAGATCCAGGTGACATCAGCAGTACGTAAAAGGCCTGGTTAGACTGATCTATTTAGTTATCAATACATCCATGTGGTTTAGCTGTCAGGGTGGCTGAAGGTAGGAGGAAGGCTGGGTGTGGGATGAGGCCAATTTGGGTGGGGGTCCTGGGCTGGGCTTTCAGGCACCAGGTACCTACTGAAGCCACACTGGGCTGGGAGGTTTGCGCAGCAAGGATTTCTTGGGCCTGGCGCTGAAGCCGCCAATTCTCCTAAACCTCGGGTCTGCTCTCATCTCCGTCGTGGGCTAGGCCTGGGCTGGGTGGGGTTTTCAGAAGCAGAATCCTGGCCCCTGGCCCATAGCTGGAGTCAGCTGGGACAGATAGAAGTGGCTCAGATAGGACATACATAAGGTCTGTGACAAGGCAGGTAATGATAATGGAATGAAACAGCAAAAACAGGTGGGTAGCAGTAATAGCCCAGCTAAATAGACAGTGATGGCCTCAGCCACAGGCCAGGTCAGTGGCTCCTGCTGGTCAGGGTCAGGAGCCTGGGAAGTTGTCCTAATCCCTGGGAGGTGTCAGGGTTAGGGCAAAGGCCCCTTTGGAGGGCTTGGTGGGATGTCTTCAGGTCACTCTAGAAGCTTTAATGCTCAACAGAACTTTCTGGAGTTGTCTGTATAAGTCTGGAAGGACAGCTGATGTCCTCAGTGAAGTGTCCTCTCTGGGCACCTGATGGTTGGGAGCTCCTTGGCTGGGATTCAGGGGTTGTTCAGACACGTTCAGACCAGTGCAGCCATCAGCCTGCCTTTCCAGAGTGAAGAGGACTTGCCAAATGATGAATTCAATCCACCTGCTGAAGGGCAGCTAGCTTCTGGGGCAGTTAGGTTTGGGTCTGGGGAGATTAGCATTGAATGCTGCCTGGAGGAGGCATTCTTTAAGGGGTGGTGTGACAGGCTAGAGGAGGGGACATCCTCCCAGCAGATCCCCAGCGAGACACATACTCTGTAGGGTCCAAGTACCCTCCTTCCCCATCCCTGAGTCATCTGCTTCCCCTTCAGGATGAAGGCTGGCTCATGGGCGTGAAGGAGAGTGACTGGAACCAGCACAAGGACTTGGATAAATGCCGGGGTGTCTTCCCTGAGAACTTCACGGAGCGGGTGCAGTGAGGGCAGCAGCTGGTAGAGCTCTCTGGGTGTGTGAAGAACATCTTTTCCCAAAAAAATGTGTGTGTTTATTTTTGTTTATTTTTTTCTTTAATTTTTGGAAAGCAAAGGGAAATCAAGAGGAGAGACTAAGCCAAGAGGTGTTCTCCCAAAGATGAGGTTGTTTTCCAAAGAGCCTGGTTTCGGCAAGTTTGATCGAATCACCAGTGTTCCTGAAGCTGCTGTGTCCCCTAGTTGATTTCCTGGCTGCCCCTGCCAGTGCCCTTTGGTGGCTGCAACCGCTTGTGCCCTGCTGAAGGGCGGGGCCTAGGAGCCTCAGAGCCACCATGCTTGCCTGAAGCTTCAGCTGAGCCATTTGGACAAGGGTCCTCCTTTCCTGGCAGCTGCTGTGGGTGGATCCAGGCTCTCCAGACACCTTGGGACCCAGACAGCCACCTGGCCTTGCCCTGCCCTGCAGACCGTCTGTGTGCCGTTTGGAAATAAATCATAGTGTTCAAAACAAAATGAAACAAAAACACTGACAAAAGCACTCAAAATGTGTGTTTATTTTTCTCCATCCGTTCCTGTTTCCTGTGCATTGTAGCTGATTACCTGTGGCTTTCCTACAACGCAGCCCTCCCCTCAGGCCCTCTCCCCTGGCGGTTTTACTGGTGGTTGGATGGGAGGTGACAGGAACAGGTGACAGCAAGGGAAGACCAGGAGCTTGAAGAACCAGCTTTGTGCCAAGAGGCCTGCAGGTGCCTCCCTGAGTGATGTGACTTAATATATGTGAGAACTTGGGGTCTGGGGCCAGGAATCCGTGTCACCGCTTAGGAAACAGGCCCGAGGAGGTTTGGTGGCTTGCAGGAGAGTGGTGGGATGGGTCTGAACCTGAGCAGCTGGTCCAGGCACGTGGGAAAGGCCTGTGCCTAGTGTGCCAGGATGAGCAAGCTTGGCTGCCCAGCTGCTCCATCCAGGCTGCCTGGGGCTGACAGCAAGGTCAGTGCATGACCTGGAACATAACCCACATGCATCTGTTTCTCCACGTTCCAGGAAGAATGGTCATCTGATCTCCCTGCCCCCACTGCCTCCATGTCCCAGAGACTGTTCCACCACTGGTCACAGTACCAACAGTGTGTGTTCTTCTCCAGCCATGTGGAGACTTGTGGCAGCGGGTACACCCGAGTACAGGCTCAGTCTCCTGAACACTCACTCACTCACTCACTCACTCACACATCTCCCATATAGGCACCGAGGTTACAGGAAATAAAATGTGGCTCCTGCCCCTGATGTGCTCACAACTGGAGAAAGCAGAGCAACTGAGACCACGGCAGGGGCTGTCATTGTAGTGTGCTGCAGGTTTTGGAGACAAAAAGCCACCGCCCTGGCTTCACATGGGAGGAAGTGTCTGCTGGGCCTTCAGAGTTAGTGGGGATCCCCAGGAACTGACGGATGCGGAAAAGGCTCATTTTAGGTGGAGAGAAGCAAGTGGAAGAGTAGGCAAGTGGGGCCAAGAGGTTACAGTTAAGTTGGAGGGGCCTGTGGGGGTTCAAGCTTCTGCTGAGGAGCCTGGAGCTCAGAAGGTAGAGACAGGCCAGGGAAAAGATGAAGGCACCTGGTGGAGGAGGGAGGAAGGAGAAATTTTTGTGGCACCAGCTGTTTGGGAAGCTGTGAAAGGCCTTATGAGAACTCCCTCCTTCAGCAGTAGTGGTCCGTGAGGCTGCACAGAATGGGGTGGACAGTTGACCCAGTCTTGGCTGGCTTGCTCTGGGCTCCCCGGGGCTGCCTGAGAGGACACGGGAAGGCTGCTGACAGACTGGCTCTCCTTAGGCAGAAGAGCAAATCACTAAGGAAAGGCCCTTTTCAGTGTAATTAAGAAGGATAATTAACAGTGAGCATGGGAGCTGCCTTCTTGGCAGCCCCCGATTACAGAGGAGGATCTGGACTGCTGGTGGAAGAAAGGGAGCTGAGATTCTCCCTCCCAGTCAGCCCAGGTCAACGCCCAAGGGCAAAGATGAATGTTGAGACTTGCTAACGGAAAGGCTTGGAATCCTACCATGGACAAAGGCTGTGTCCCCCAATCTGTCAACCTCAAGTGTTTAGCTCATGTCCCCAAAGTGCCCTGCTCTGTGGGAGCTACCTCGGTTGATCAGGAGGGAGGCACAGCTCTTCCCCCGGGAGATGACAAGCTCATGATGGGCCAAAATCTATACACAGAGATCATCCCAGAGTTAAGGCAATGGGATTTTCTCTTCTGGAAGCCTGGAAGCTTATTTCAGTAGGTCTAGAGCAGGGGTGTCAAACTCATTTTCACTGGGGGCCCTATCATCCTCGCGGTTGCCTTCAAAGGGTCGAATGTAATTTCAACTCCTTAACAGTTAAGGAGTAGTTACATTTACAGAGTCCTAAAATTATTTCAGCCCTTTGACGGCAACTGTGAGGCTGATATGGCCCCCAGTGAAAATGAGTTTGACACCCCCTGGCCTAGAGGACATGTGGTTTCTTTAGAGCAGAGCCATAGAATGGGCTGGGGAAATGCTGGAAATTGATCCTTTCACTATGAGCTGGTGACCTCGAATCTATGGCTTGAGGTAGGTGTCCTCACCTAAGCTTTAGGTGGGTGTTCTAACTGCCCAGCTTCCCCACATGCCTATGGCACCACTGACTTTATGTTCCTCTAGGCTGGGTGCGTCAATGTAGGGCAAGCCCTAGGTACTGCTGGGGGCCCACCTGATACTCATCCGTTCCTTCTCCTTAACTGAACTCTGATTTTGTTCAGGTACCAGTGAATTCCACTAAAGTCATTCTACCTTCCCTGCAGCTCTGGGTGGCTTTATGACACAGTCCTAGCCATTGAGATGAGGGAGGGCATCATTTCCTAAATGAAAAGTCAAAGCCTTCTTAAGAGAAAGGCCTTCCCTGCCTGGAATGAGGGCTGGAGGTGCAGCAGGCATCTGTGACCTCGAAGCCATAGGTATGAGGACAAAGCCACGTATTGAGGATGGTAGAGTGGAGGGACATTATCACAGTCATGTTCATTCCAACCTGATTTGTCTCCTGATATTTTTTATGTGTGTGCAAAATGCAAGCCCATCACATTGGGGGGGGGGGGCTCTGTTACTTTAAGTGTTCCTGATGTGTGCCCCAGTGTTTGTCACCAAATCCCCTGACTGGCCTCATTTCCTTAGTTCAGGCCTTGTCACCTCCTGCTGCACAAATGTGATAGTATCCTGGTGGATCTCACTACCCCCATCCCTGGAGTATACTATGGCTGCCAGGGTGGTTTTTCTGAAACTCAGTTCTTACCCCCATTACTCCTGTGTTTAAATCCCCCAGTAGTTTCCATTTCCCACAAAATTCCAAATCCCTTACCCAGACTGCAGGCTGTGGCCCTGGATCATCTCTACTTCATTTTCCTCCACTCCTGGTTTTGAAGTTCATGTCCCAGTAACATTGCTGAGCTACAGGTCCTCTTCCCTCTGTCCACCTTTGCTGTGCTGTGGCCAACTGTTCCCTCACTTGCTCATGTCCACTCCCTGGTAGGATTTGAGTGACCAGTCCCAGGGGTTGGCTGCCTCTGAGCCTCTGAGCTCCCCTTCATCTGTCCATCTGTCACACAGCAGTATGTAGGGGATTGAGCTGCCCACCCTTCCCTCCCCTCCCTGTAGGACCCAGGTCAGGATCCAGGTTCGGGGTGCTCGGAGAGTGCTCTGCCTCACTGCACCTTATCACACTGTGCTCCGTCCCTGCCATGTGGCCACCACTGCTTGTTGCAGAGGCCACAGGGCATTGTTTACTAGAAAATGAAGTAAATGGGCCATAATCCCATCACCTCACCCCAATAACCTGTTTCATTTTTGCCTGTTTTGGGCTGTAGTTTTTAAAAACTCAAGCACAGACTGGTACTTTTCCTGGTTGCATTTTACCCTGTTAGATTTAACCCAATAGCTGAGATTGTTAGCCCTCCATAGGCTCTGTCTGAGTGAACTGTGGCAGACTTGTGTCTCAGCCTGTGTCCTAACAGGGTGAAGCCTGGTGCCCAGGTGGCAGGCAGACAGGGACAGGAGAACAAATCCTGACTCTGCTCAGTATCTGCCCTCTGTGGGACCTCCAACAGTCCACTTAGAGGCCCAATCCCAGCTTCCACATAGGTTTGAAAAAGAGGCAGTAACAGAATTGCTGAGTTCCACAAAGTCAACTCATTCCTGCTCACATAGTCTCTTTTAAAATACTGGTTTCCTAGAGTTTGACTTCCATTTGTTGTCCTGCCATCTACTAAACTGTTTCTGTTTTATTGGCAAGACCATGAGATCCCAAGGCAGGGATTACATTTTAAGATATGTGTCCATAATTTTTTGAGCCAACAGCTCATTCAAGTGAACACCTGAATTTCACACCTATCAGATTGGCTATCATCAATAAATCAGCAAACGTGCTGGCGAGGATGTGGAGAAAAGAGAGCCCTTTTGCACTGCTGGTGGGAATGCAGACTGGTGCAACTACTGTGGAAAGCAATATGCAGTTACCTCAAAAAATTAAAAATGGACCTGCCTTATGACTCAGCAATCCTACTTCTGGGGCTATACCTGAAGAAAGAACAAGCACCTCTATGTTCATTGCAGAGTTATTTACAATCACCAAGATATGGAAACAGCCCAAGTGTCCACCAGTACATGAGTGGATAAAACAACTATGGGACATTTACATAATGGAGTATTACTTGACCATAAAACAAGAAAATTTTGCCCTTTGCAATAGTATGGATGGACCTGGAGAGTATTATGCTAAGTGAAATAAGCCAGTCAGAGAAAGACAAATACCATATGATTTCACTTTTAAGTGGAATCTAATGAACAAACTGAACTAACAAGCAAAATAGAAACAGACTCATAGATACCAGGATGACAGCTATTGCGGGGAGGTCGGGGATGAAGGGATTGAGCAAAAAGGAAAGAGAACTTATGGACATGGACAACAGTGTGGTGACTGCAGGGAGGAGGGGGGTATAAGGAAGTTAAACGGTAATGGAAAAATACAATAAAAATTTAAAAAATATGTAAAAAAAATAGTGTGGGGTGTGTGTGTCCTTATTCTCACAAAGACTGAAGCTACTCAGCATATTCTAGAATCTCCTCTCCAGGAAGTGTCTTCAGGCCAGTAGCAAATGTGTCCTGACAGCTTATCTGACAGCTTATCACCTCCTGTTGGGGAAATTTGACTTTTATGTAATAGGAAGAAAAATTATATTTGAAAAATTGCCTGTGATTTGAAGTAGGGGAAGCAAAAAAAATTCTCTAACAGAATTGAAATGTCAATTGTTGGGAAAAAAACACCTGATTGATTATGTTTGATTCTGAAAGGTGATCCCTCAGCTCCTGTCATAGTCTGAATGGAAGAAATCAAAGACATGAATTGTTCTGTATGATAAAGTCGTTTTGCTTCTGCCCGTGGGAAGGTGAGAGGTGGATGTGAGGACCCCTAGAAGGGGAAGGGTGGAGAGAGAATGAGAAGAGTGGAGGGAGAGGCCCGCTGAGATGGCAGTAAGCGCAGCCTGAAGAAGGACCAATGGGAGAAATATCCCTGCAGCAAACACTTAATGAGTTTGTAGGGCACTGAAGACTGACATTCAAGGTTCTAATTCTGTACTGGGCTGAAAATCTCACCTCTAATGTTAAACCTTTATCAGTGTTGCTTTGAGGATTTCAAGGAGAAGGGGCTGAATTTCACGCGGAAGCTGACACAGGGTGAAAGGAGAGAGGGTTTGCTAGGAGCAAAAGGACAGAGTAGTGCATCGGAAAGATGCCATCTCCCTTAGAACCCTCTGCCCAGCAATGGTCATAAGAGATAGCAGGGCAGGGACCAAAAATTTCAAAATAAGTAGGAAGGAACAGAGAGCCATTTTATCCTGGAGCAAAGGATAGGGTGAATCCTGAAGGTACAGGACACAGGGCACTGACGAGGCAGAAGTCTGGGTCATGATCAGGCACCTGAAGGCAGGTGCTGGGTGGATTAGGTCTGAGCTCTGGCAGCAGCATTGCTTTGGACCTCTGTTACCCATCAAATAGTTGTGACAGCACAATCAATTCAGTGTTGTTGCATGAATTAAGAAACTTCGCAAAATATTTTTAAAAGATAGAATTATACATACATATGCACATACAAACCATACAACTAGAAAAGCAATACATCTCATTTAATTAACGAGAGACCAGTAAGATGCTACAGGCAGTTATGTATGGGAACTGGATTTACAGAGCTGTATGGTCTCTCCTGGACAAGTTTCATGATCATTACCTTGAGCAGGAATCATATGCCTCTCCATCAGCCCACATGAGCTGACCCGGTCTCTACAGAACTGCAGAACATCCCAACCCCAGTCAATGGCATGCACTCACGGAAGCGGACCATCCCTGAGGGTACAATAGGTGAGGCCCAGAATCCCATCCTTGGTTTAGGTTCTGTCATTTCCCCTAATGTGTTTTTCTGTTCCAGGATCCCACTACATTTACTTGTCATGTTTCTTGGTTTTGATGGCTCTGACAGTACGGAGGGGTCAGGTATTTTGTACAATGCTCCTCACTTGGGATTTGTTTGATAGTTTCCTCACACACTGGGTCATGTGTTCTGACGTTGAAGACCACACAGGCAGAGCGCCTTTTTATTCCAGTGGGTTGAGAGCGCACACTCTCCATACGGCTTTTGGCTGTTGGTATTGTCAGGTTTCTCCACTGCACAGCAATTCTTCTTCTCAGGGTCTTTAAAGGCGAGTCATGGCGTGTGTACAGCCCACACGTAAGCAACGGGCAGCTGTGCCCCACCTGTGTTCATTTTTATCAGAGTGGACTCACGGCATTTTAAGCTCCGGGTGACCATCCAATGCTACCTTATTTTGTTACATTGTTCCAGTGGGAGCTATTTCAGTTGACTCCTGCGTCCGTTGGACATAATCCCATCATTGTGGGGTTATTTTCCTGACACTATTTTAGTTTCTGGCATTACGAGATGCTGTAGGTCCATTTGAATATTTCCTGCTGCATTCTTAGAACCACCAATTTCTCCCAAAGCCCCGGCACTCATTGTGGAAGTTCTCTAATACGTGTTGCTAACCATCCGCTCGAGAGTTCGCACCGTTTACGACTCAGACAGCGCCGCATGCTTCTACTTCTCACACCATGTTGCTTTAAAACCTATCTAAAAATAGTATTCCATCACGTCTAATTTGATTTAATTATTATTGGCTTTCTCTAGTCTTTGTCAGTTTATTTGTCATGTGTAATGTGGTAAATCGGTTTTCATGTTCTTAACCCATTGTTTTTAACTTAAAAACAATAAAAGACTTCAATTGGAAAGTTTTAAACATGCCCAGAAGTAAAGAGGATAATGTAATGAAAAATTCTTATATAACCATCCCTCAACTTTAATAATTATCAATATTTTCCATCTTATTTGAGCTACCCCAGCTCTGACATTGTTTTTTAAAATCTGGAGTTCTTTTAAAAAGGAAATTTCTTGACGCATGTAATTTTACCTGGAAATATTATACTATGCACCTCTAACGAGCAAGGGCATTTTAACAACAAATACCTCACATTGTGACAACACAGTCACCATTCAGACATGCTGTCTGATGGGGCCTGGCATCCTCCAGTCAGTAAGATGTCTGGGTGTCTCTCATTCAGGGGAAACGTGGCTGGTCCATCTGGCCTGTCCCCAACAAAACAATACAGATTTACCCAGGTCAGCCTTCAGCAGGAATGCCCATATACCTTGTGCCCACCTACCTTCAGGAAGTCAGGTGCCCTGAACCTGCACAGTCCTGGGCTTTTAATTAGGCCCGACTTTCCACACAGCTGCTTGGCTCCTGGTGCCAAGGCTCTTGACTTGCATTGCTTGTGCCTGCACAATATGTGCCTGGGCCATAAGAAGGCTTTTTAGTATGGGGGCGGGGAGCTTTTTGGCAAGGTTCCCAACTCCCTACATAGCCGGAGAAAGAGGTGGGACAACTGTAACTGAGCAACAGTAAATTAAAAATAAAAACAAAAAAACAGATTTCACTGTACTGACAACTGTGTGAGGCAGCAGCTTTAATGCAGCCACAATTGTCAGTCCCCATTTGGCCTTGATGCCTGATGTTGTTCCTGGTGTAGGGCCCCATAACGAGGCACTCCAAGGGATGCTTCTTTGGAATGAGAATAATTTGGAGCTCAAGGCAACTGAGACCCTACAAGCTCATGAGAAACTTTTATCTCTCCCTTAAAGAATTGAAATTAGGAACTGGGCCCATGACAAGAGTTATCATAAGAAATAACATTTTGTGACCTATGTGTAGTGCAGGGCAAACTTGTGATTACTAAACATCTGCTCTTCTTATCGTGCTGAGAATGACCTTCCTCCCCTCTGAAGCCCCAAGGTGCCTTGCCTCATTCTTGGCTCAGAGTGTCACATACAGGGTCTGGCACAAATAACAACCCCTTTTTATTACAAAATCTTTTATTAAAAATCATAAGCATGTAATTCTGTAAAATAACAATATCATACTCAAGCATACCATATGACCTTTTAGGTGAAATGTTCAAATTAAAACTAAATTATTACACCCATATTGTTACCTTACCCACACACTCAAGCAGGCGTTATTTCTGCTGGTCCCTGTATATGTCATATTCTTTTTCTGTCTCTGAACCTCTCACATGTCTGGTTATTTTTTCATGTTAATCTGTCTCATGTCTACTTGATTGTTAGATCAAGTAGAGGGGTGGATAACAGTTTATTCCTCTTTCTCAGTTGGTGCTGTGAGCAGGACACCTCACCTGCTGGGCGTGGTTCACCCAGAGGTTGCTGCAGTAGGGCCTCTAACATTAGCTGGCAAAATAAGAATTCTTGCCCATGCAGACTCCCGGGTCTCTACCTGCAGAGTTTAATGGAAGCAAAATGGCAAGAGTCTTCTCCTTTTCTAAATTTGATTAGCAGGAGAAAATATTTATGTACCTTGTTTGTTGGGCTTAACGACTCTTTTTTTTTTTTAACCTCACCCAAGTACGTTTTTTTTTTTCTTTCATTACTTTTAGGGAGAGAGGAAGGGAAAGAGAGAAACATCAATGTGAGAGAAAAACATTGGTTGGTTGCTTCTCATAGGCACCTGGACATATGTGCCCAAACCAGGTATCATCCCAGCCCAGACTGGGGAATGGACCTGCACACAACTATGTACCCTGACTGGGAATCAAACCTGCAAACTTCCTGTTACAGGTCGATGCTCCAACCTGTTCAACCACTCTGCCCAGGGCTGGGGTTAATGACTCTTGGTTATTCAGTATTGGTACTCATGGATTTTTCTGTTTTTCTGTTTCTGTCTGGTGTCTCTCCTTTTTCTCTTTTTAATTTCTTCATTTGTAAAAGTATATTTTATTGATTATTTTATTACAGTTGTTCCATTTTCCCCCTTTTATTCCCCTCTGCCCTGCACACCCCCTCCCACCTGCATTTCCCCCCATTTAGTTCATGTCCATGGATTGTACATATAAGATCTTTGGCTCCCACATTTCCTATACTATTCTTAACCTCCTCCTGACTATTTTCTACCTGCCAATTATGCTACTTATTCCCTGTACCTTTCACCACCTCCCCTTCCCATTCTCCCACTGATAACCCTCCATGTGATCTCCATTTCTGTGATTCTGTTCCTGTTCTAGAGGTTTGCTTAGTTTGCTTTTGGTTTTGTTTTTTAGGTTTGGTTGTTAATAGCTGTGAGTTTGTTATCATTTTACTGTTCATATTTTTGATTTTCTTTTTCTTAGATAAGTCCTTTAAGATTTCATATAATAAGGGCTTGGTGATGATGAACTCCTTTAATTTGACCTTATCTGGGAAGCACTTTATCTGCCCTTCTATTCTAAATGATAGCTTTGCTGGATAGAGTCATCTTGGATGTAGGTCCTTGCCTTTCATGACTTCGAATACTGCTTTCCAGCCCCTTCTTGCCTGCAAGGTTTCTTTTGAGAAATTAGCTGATAGTTTAATGGAAACTCCTTTGTAGGTAACTCTCCTTTTCTCTTGCTACTTTTAAGATTCTCTTCTTATCTTTCATCTTGCTAATGTAATTATGATGTGCCTTGATGTGTTCCTTCTTGGATCCAACTTCTTTGGGACTCTTTGAGCTTCTTGGACTTCCTGAAAGTCTATTTCCTTTTCCAGATTGGGGAAGTTCTCCTTCATTAGTTTTTCAAATAAGTTTTCCACTTCTTGGTCTTTCTCTTCTCCTTCTGGCACCCCTATGATTCGGATGTTGGAACGTTTAAAGACATCCTGGAGGTTCCTAAGCCTCTCCTCATTTTTTTGAATTCTTTCTTCATTGTGTTCTGGTTGAATGTTTCTTTCTTCTTTCTGTTCCAATCCATTGATTTGAGTCTTGGTTTCCTTCCCGTCACTGTTGGTTCCCTGTAGATTAAAAAAAATTTCACATAATGCAACCTTCATTGCTGCCTGGGTCTTTTTTATGCTGTTGAAGTACCCAGTAAGTTCCTAGAGCATCCTGATAACCAGTGTTTAGAACTCCGCATCTGATAGGTTGGCTATCTCTTCATCGCTTAGTTGTATTTTTTCTGGAGCTTTGAACTGTTCTTTCATTTGGACCATTTTTTTTTTTCTCAGTGTGCCTGTTACATAGTAAGGGGCGGAGCCTTAGGAATTCACCAGGGCGGGGCAATCCACATGGCTGCATTGTGACCCTGTATGTGGGGGAGGGGTCTGAGAGGGAACAGTGCTGCTTGCTTTGCTCTCTGATGGTTTACAGTCACTTCCTCTGCTACCCACAATCAAATTGGACCCTTCTGGTGCTGATTCCAAGGTGGGTGGTTTTGTGTACATTCTAGGACCCTGTGGGTCTCTCCAATGAACTCCCCCATGAGGCTGGGAGTTTCTCCTACTGCCACAACCCACACAGGTTTTTTCGGTCAGAGGCTTTGAGGCTTTATTTCCCTGTGCTGGAACCCTGGGTTGTGCCATCTGTCTCACTCCCCAGATGTTCCTCCTGGTCTATCTGCATGTGAATGTGGGACTGCCTGGTCTGCCAGCCGCTGCCTTGCCGTGAGTCCTCTCCACCAGGCTGCCCATCTACACCCTTCCTACCGGTCTGGATGAATGTTTCTTCTTTAACTCTGTGGTTGTCGGACTTCCATACAGTTAGATTGTCTGTGAGTTCTGGTTGTTTTTTGTTTTTAAATTTGTTGTTGTCCTTCTTTTAATTGTGTGAGGAGGCACAGTGTGTCTACCTACGCCTCCATCTTTGCCGGAAGTCTCTCCTTTCATCTTATTATATGTCCTGAGGCCTTGGCCTTATCACCACTGAGAATATTTTCTCTTTGGCCTTCACCACCTGGAGGGTGCCCTTGCTGGGGTGTACTTGCACTCTGGCTGTGCCAAGCTCTCAATGGAGTTTTCTGTATCTATCCCTTTCTTCTGACAGATGGAAAAAACAGAGCCCTTAATTTTTATTTTCTGCTATACACCTGCTGGGCAGCCTATGGATCTGAGTTTAGGGAATCCAAAGACATCATTCTAAAGGGAGAGGAAATATGCAAGTTCCTATGTTTTGGAATGCCATTTCTAATTCTGGACGTGATCTTTATCTTGTGAGGGTTGGATCTTTTTGCACTCTCCTTTGGGAATCCCTCTTGTGTTGCAATTAAGATTTTACACATCAAGGCCAGATGGTGGATCCTTTGAATTGAAAAAACTTCTACCTTAAAAAGGAAGAAATTTTTTAGAGAGTTGTTATATGGTTATAATAGGTAGTCATTAAGATTCCCTTAATAAGCTCGGAGAGCAGAAATTAGAACAAAAATCTAAGTCTACTCAGCCACATTGTTATTTTTCTTTTAGACATTGGCAGATATTGTAAAAAATCAGGACATTGCAAGTACAATTGTCTTGGACTTAAGAAGCAAAAGGAAAGAAAAGAATGATCAGATAGCTCTGGCTAATGTGGCTCAGTGGATTGAGCGCCGGCCTGCAAACCAAATGGCCGCCAGTTCGGTTTCCAGCGGGGGCACATGCTTAGGTAGCAGGCCCAGCCCCCGGTGGGGGTTGTGCAAGAGGCAATCACATACTGATGTTTCTCTCTCCCTCTTCCTCCTTCCCTTCTCCTCTGTCTGGAAATAAATAAGTAAAATCTTTAAAAAAAGAAAAATGACCAAATACTTCCAAAAGACAACCTAAAAATGTAATGACCTAAGAACTTGGCTTGGTAACTGTCAAGCAAAAGCTCCAGAATATGACCAAACAGAAATATAGGCTAACTTTCATTTATGGCATAGCTAGGGTCCTACCAAACTAATGCCAGCACTCAAGGAATTATAACCTAAGTTACAATGGCAGTTATGAAGAATGTTCCAATTAGGTTAGATACTTTAATGTGCTCTTAAAAACAAAGGCTTCCAAATCAAATAAACAGAAAGAGGTACCCATTTTAAAATATTGATAAGGGTGAAAGAAAGAGAAAGTCACAAGACTTGTCCCACAGGATGGAAATTATTAGATGGTTATAAGAAGACTGGTATAAATAAAATAAACATCAATGCACTCAAAGGTTTTAATACAACACTATCAAAGCCTGGATGGTCCAAAAGTGACCCGCCATTTGTCCCCCAACATTAAAGGACCCCACACAAGTCTGCTGTATTTACCTCAGTTTGGAAAAATTAAAAAAACTGGAAGGCAGAGATTACAATGAGAAGCCTGACCAGCAATCGCTTGGGGTAGTAGTCAGGCCAGTGAAATGAAGTTAAAGTTTGGTAACAGGGCCCAGGTTCCATGATTTGACTCCTTGCTGGAGACCCAAATCCTTTTTACATAAGAGTGGGTAAAATAGGGGATAGAAAGAAAGTGCCAAGACTTCTTGACGTAGCAATTCTGTGAACTATGGTACCGAAGCCCATTGGTGAAGTCCTGACTCAGGCTATGATTAGAGTAAAAGGATACAGACATGTGAGACTGATAAGATTATGAAAATTGGAATGTTTAAACAGGTCTTATGTAAAAAAGTTATGTTAGCTTTACCTGAATGTTTATGGAAATGGATGTTAGGTATGGCCAGTAACACTTCTTCCACTCAGTACTATAAAACACAAACTTATGTTTAAAGTCCTAAGGGAGCCTGTAGTTCAGAATGTAAGAGTTGATGGGATTAAGGTAAGAGCTTGTAGGCAAATTGGTACATATTTAATGTGAAGTGATTACCTTTCACTTATCTGATCATATTGTGGAAATAAATATGTGTCTTACTGGGGAACATTCCCCTGCCTAATATTGCAAGTCAGAAGGTATATAAATCCACTCTTCAAGTAATATTAATTAGACATGCTAGAAAAAAATTTAATAGCTTCATTGAAAATTTTGTTGTGATAGGCTAATAAAAAAATTGAGGAGAAGATGACAGCGAGGTAGGTGGGAGAGGACTCCACTTCCCCCTGTGCACAGGTGGAACACCTGGGTGATCTTCTGAGGAACAGAGTCAACAGTCAATGGAATCCCAGCATATGTGCATTTTATGCATTTTTTCTTAGGCCTGATCACCCCAGGGAACCGCCTGTTCCTGCCCAGGGCTGCACTGCCCTCTGGCATTGTTTCAGGCTTAAGTCAGGCAGGGGAAGTAAGGCAGCCAAGAGATTAGGAGACTTCTTACAGACAGAATGAGGACTCAGGCTATGTCAAAGCTGAGGGGTGAGGGTCCATCACCCCTTTTTTCTATAGCCCCCCAAGTCCTTCCCTGATGGCCCCATGATGACTGTGCCTGTCTTAGGTCATCCTTTCCTTGAGGAATATTACCCATCATTGGCTAACCAGCCATCTGTCTGGGGCCAAGCAGGATGACATAAAGGGGGCAGAGGTGGTGCCCCAGCCAGGGAGATAAGCTTTGTCTCCTTACTGGCTTATGGTCCCAAGGTATTTTACTCAGCCTTAGCCATTGGGGGCCCCAGTTTCCGAAATCAGGCAGGGCAGTTCCCAACAGTAGGGCCTGGAATTAACAGTCCGCAGAAAGACAACTCAATGGGGAAGCTGAACTACCCTGAAGAGACTTTGAGAGTGCCTATAACCTAGAACAGCAAAGAGCAAGAAGTTGGTGTGTGAGTTGTCCCTAATCAGTGCACCTCAAAGACAGCATAACTGGTGAATTGAAGGTGCTGGCGAGGCACAGATAGGCAGAGGAGCTGGGCCGGAGGCTGGGGAACTGTGAAGATTGCAACCCAGACCTGGCCCCATCCTCACAAAACCATAGAAGGGGAGAAAAGTGAAACCCAACCCCCTTCAGTATGCAACAGCCAAGAAGATCAGC